>JARCFY010000355.1:0-26826 GCA_029233225.1 Lepidodactylus listeri | reverse complement strand
CTCCGGTAGCGGTCAATATTTTCTCTGCCGCCAGCGTGTCAAAACTGAAGATGGGCGAGATCGCCAAGGGGGAAATTCCGTTTTTCCTGGGGTATACGGCCGTGTTTTTAGCCATTGTTCTCATAGAACCCCTCAGCACATTTTTCATTAAGTAACCTTTCCATACATATAAAATAAAAAGAAAGAGGTAAAAATTATGTCATACGATTACAAAAAAGCATTTAGCGTAGAAGGAAAACACTGCATCGTTACCGGAGGAGCCCAGGGATTATCGAGGGGGATGGCAGAAGCACTTCTGGAAAATGGGGCGAAGGTGGTTCTGATGGATCTGCAGGCGGAAAAGCTTCAGCAGGTGGTGGACGAATACAGAGCCATGGGCTATCAGGCTTACGGCGTGTCGGGAAACCTGTCTGAGAAGAAAGAAATTGACCGGATGTTTGATGAGGCAATGAAGCTTCTGGACGGCAGGCTGGAGGTTTTAATACCTGCGGCCGGAATTCAGCGGAGATATGAGCCATGGGAATTTCCGGAGGAGGTCTGGAAACTGGTGATTGACGTGAATTTAAACCATGTATGGTTTATGTGCCAGAAGGCGATCCAGGTTATGAAGGACAAAGATACGGTAGGTAAGATTATCAATATAGGCTCCATGTCCTCCTTCTTCGGAGGAACCACGGTTCCGGCCTACACGGCAGCCAAAGGGGCTGTCACCCAGCTGAGCAAGAGTATCGCCTCCGACTGCGCGGACCACAGCATCTGCTGCAATGTCATTGCTCCAGGCTATATGGACACAGAGATGTGCGCCAACATGACCCAGGAGCGCAAGGACGAATGTACAGCCAGAATTCCGGCAGCCCGCTGGGGAACCCCGGAAGACTTAAAAGGTCCGGTGCTGTTTCTGGCCTCCGCGGCCAGCGACTATCTCAATGGGGCGGTTATCCCGGTGGGACGGCGGCTACCTTATAAAATAAGCGTGTCAGCTCCCGGAACCTTGACATTTTCCTGCCGGGATGATAAACTAAACCTATTAAAAAAGTCTGGGATGAAAGAACATTGTAACCAGAATCAGCGCAGAGAGCCGGGAGGGTGGAAACCGGTGCGGAACCATGTGATATCGTCCCTGGCTGTTTGTGAGACAGCCAGGGACTTTTTGCATAAAAAGATATAAAAGGAGAATGTAAGATGTTAGACGGAAAAAAAGTATTATTCAGCGGGATGCAGGCAACCGGAAAATCTGACGCTTGGAAACTACCTGGGAGCATTGAAAAATTGGGTTTCAATCAGCGATGACTATGATACCTTTTTCAGCGTTGTGGATATGCATTCCATTACGGTCCGCCAGGACCCGGCCGAGCTCAGAAAACGCGCCAGAACCCTGCTGACCCTCTATATTGCCGCCGGACTGGATCCGGAGAAAAACTGTCTCTATTACCAGTCCCACGTAAGCGGACACGCGGAATTGGCCTGGATCTTAAATTGCTTTACCTATATGGGAGAACTGGGCCGTATGACCCAGTTTAAGGATAAGTCAGCCAAGCACTCGGACAATATTAACGCAGGTCTTTTCACCTATCCGGTGCTGATGGCCGCCGATATTCTGCTCTACCAGGCGGACGTAGTGCCCGTAGGTGTGGACCAAATGCAGCATCTGGAGCTGACCAGAGATATCGCGCAGCGTTTTAACAGCATCTATGGGGAGGTATTCACCATACCGGAAGCTTATCTCGGAAAGGTGGGAGCCAAGGTCATGAGCCTTCAGGACCCCGGTAAGAAGATGTCCAAATCCGATGAGAATATTAATGCCAGCATCTACCTGATGGACGATCCGGACACCATTATCCGCAAGTTTAAGCGAGCGGTTACGGATTCCGAAGCCTGTATCCGCTGCAGCGAGGATCAGCCGGGAATTAAAAACCTGCTGGATATCTACTGTGCCTGCACAGAAACGTCCAACCGATGAGGCGGTCAAAGAGTTCGATGGAAAAGGCTACGGGGATTTTAAAATGGCGGTAGGGGAGGCGGTTGTCTCGGTTCTTTCCCCCCTTCAGGAACGCTTCCGCGATCTGACAAAGAACAAGGATTACCTGGACCAGATTATAAAAGCCAATGCGGAAAAAGCCTCCTTCTTTTCCAATAAGACGCTGAGAAAGGTACAGAAAAAGATTGGATTTCCGGAAAAAATTCGTTAAAAGCGTCTAAATTTACAGTCCGCTATTGACAATATTATCATTATTGAATATACTGTGAAAATATAAAACTAAATACCTGTTAAAAGGGAGTAGTTAAAATGTACCGTCAACATACCCGGCCCTTTCAAAGGCCTGGCGGTGTATGCCAATTATGGTGACAAGACTTTTAATGCGATGTGTTGTAAAACTTTCGGGTTTGTACAAGATAGATGCATTAAAAGTCTTTTTTTTGTTCATAACATGTGTATATGAGAGGAGAGTCCAAGATGAAGGAATGGTATCAGTTATCAAAAGAGGAAGCATTGGAACGGCTGCAGGCATCCGGCCATGGTTTATCCTCCGATCAGGTACAAAAGCTGCAGCAGGCGCATGGTATGAACGCTCTGTTGGAATCAAAGAAGAAAAGTACACTGCGGGTTTTTCTGGAGCAGTTTCAGGATTTGCTGGTTATCATCTTGATTATCGCCGCGATTATTTCCATGATGTCCGACAATGTAGAGAGCACTATGGTTATATTCGCGGTGATTATCCTCAACGCGATTTTAGGAACGGTGCAGCATCAGAAGGCGGAAAAGTCTCTGGATAGTTTAAAATCTCTGTCATCTCCAGCGCCAAGGTGAGGCGCGGCGGCAGAAAGACGGAGGTGGATTCCGTGGAGGTGGTGCCGGGGGATATCCTGCTATTGGAGGCGGGAGATCTGGTGGTTGCGGACGGCCGCATTTTGGAGAACCATTCCCTTCAGGTAAACGAAAGCTCTTTGACAGGGGAATCCACAAACGTTGACAAGAGGGCTGAAAAAATAGACGGAGACCAGGTGCCTCTGGCTGACCGGACTAACATGGTTTTCTCCAGCGCTCTGGTCACGGGCGGGCGGGCGGTTGTCCTGGTGACAGCTACCGGAATGGATACGGAGATCGGAAAAATCGCTTCTCTGATGAATGAAACCAAGGAGAAGAAAACTCCGCTTCAGATAAGTCTGGACCAGTTCAGCAGCAAGCTGGCAATGGTCATTATGATAATCTGCGCGCTGGTATTTATGCTGAGCCTTTACAGGAAAATGCCGCTTTTAGACTCTCTGATGTTTGCGGTGGCTCTGGCTGTGGCGGCCATTCCGGAAGCGCTGAGCTCCATTGTTACCATTGTTCAGGCAATGGGCACGCAGAAAATGGCCAGAGAACATGCTATTATTAAGGATTTAAAGGCCGTGGAGAGCCTGGGCTGTGTGTCGGTTATCTGCTCAGACAAAACAGGGACCCTGACACAGAACAAGATGACAGTCCAGCACGCCTACGCGGATCACCAGCTGATGAAAGCCGGCAAGCTAAGCATCGACCATCCGGTCCACAAATATTTACTATATGATGCGATTTTGACAAATGACTCCGCCCTTGTTGACGGGAAGGGGGTCGGTGATCCCACGGAATTCGCGCTGCTGGAAATGGGAAACCATTTGGGAATCGACCACGAACAGCTCCGGCGGGAGTTTCCCAGAATCAGCGAGCTGCCCTTTGATTCAGACAGAAAGCTGATGAGCACTAAGATCAGGCTGCGGCGAGTTCCGGTGATTCTGACCAAGGGTGCCATCGACGTTCTGCTGGACCGCAGCGATAAAATCCTGACGGGGACCGGCGTCCGGGCTATGAGAGAGACGGACCGCCAGTTGATCCTTCAGCAGAACGAGGAATTTTCCCGGCAGGGACTGAGAGTTCTTTCCTTTGCTTATCGGGAAACGCCGGAAACGGAACCCATGACCCTTGAGGCCGAGCAGGGTTATACCTTTGTCGGTATGCTCTCCATGATGGATCCGCCCCGGGTGGAATCCAAGGGCGCGGTAACCAGTGCGAAGCGGGCGGGAATTAAGCCCATTATGATTACAGGGGACCACAAGGTAACGGCCTCCGCCATTGCCCACAAGATCGGAATCCTGGAGGACGGAGATCTGGCCGTAACAGGGGTAGAGCTTGACGCGATGCCGGAGCAGGAGCTGGATGAAAAGCTGGAACGCATATCGGTCTATGCCAGGGTATCGCCGGAAAATAAAATCCGCATTGTGGATGCATGGCAGAAACGGGGAAACATTGTTGCCATGACAGGCGACGGTGTCAACGATGCCCCCGCGCTGAAAAAAGCGGATATCGGCGTGGCAATGGGAATTACCGGTACAGAGGTATCAAAGGATGCTGCCTCCATGATCCTGACGGACGACAACTTTGCTACAATTATTAAGGCGGTAGCCAATGGACGCAACGTGTACCGCAATATTAAAAACGCCATACAATTCCTGCTTTCCGGCAACACGGCCGGGATACTCAGTGTCCTTTATACGTCGTTGATGGCGCTGCCTGTGCCATTCGCGCCTGTGCATCTTTTGTTTATAAATCTGCTGACAGATTCCCTTCCGGCCATTGCCATCGGAATGGAGCCGGCGGAACCGGATTTATTAGAACAAATGCCCAGAAATCCGAAAGAGGGCATCCTGACAAGATCATTTTTGACCTCAATTGTTGTTCAGGGGGCTCTGATCGCCGTCTGTACCATGATGGCTTACCACACCGGTTTAGCCACCGGAAATGGGGCGGTAGCCAGCACCATGGCGTTCAGCACCCTGACACTTGCCCGGCTGTTCCACGGTTTTAACTGCAGGAGCCGCCATTCCATCATCAAAATAGGCTTGAGGAGCAATCTGTACAGTATCATGGCCTTTGAAGCCGGAGTCATTCTGCTGGCCGCCGTGTTGTTTGTGCCGGGACTACAGACGCTGTTCTCCGTGGCGGACTTAACGCTGCGCCAGCCTTCTGACCGTTCTCATATTCGCGATTGTTCCGACCACCGTGATCCAGGCATACAAAACAATACGTGAAGCGTTTCATTGATACAGGACAGTTTTTGCCGCCGCGGACAGCAGACCGCTGCGGCGATCGGCACCTATAGAAACTTGGGTAATAAGAAAAATTAATAAATAAAGTAGATATTTTAGTGAAAAAATTATATAATGTAATTTAGTTGCGAAGCGGTCAGCAGGTCCGGACAGATCCGGATTTTTCTGTAACCGTAAATTTATTTGTAAATGCTTCAGGGAAGCAGGACGACAGGAGGCCGGCATGAAATTACTTACATACGAGGTTGAGAGAAAAACGCTGATTGGGGTGATGAGTAAGGATAATCAATGGGTTTTTCCCATCAGCTCTACGGGTATGGATTATAAAACGATGCTGGAAGTTGTAAAGGGGATGAGTCTCTCCGAAAAACAGCTGCTGGAGCATGTTTCGGGGTTAGAGCCATATTCCATTAAAGGAGCGGCCAGAATTGAGGAGATTATGGTCAATGCCCCCATACCTGTACCGGAGCAGGACATTATCTGCCTGGGAATGAATTATATGGAACACGCCGAGGAATCAGCCCGTTTTCACAAGGAGGCATTTTCCAAGGAGCGCCCAAAGGCAGTCTATTTCTCAAAACGGGTCAACCATGCCGTTGCGGACGGAGCATCCATTCCCTGCCACAGCGTCATGGTGGACAGCCTGGACTATGAGGCGGAACTGGCGGTAATCATCGGCAGAGAGGCCGTCAGAGTCCTGCCGGAGCGGGTCAAGGATTATATTTTCGGATATACAATTATCAATGATGTGAGCGCGAGAAATGTGCAGACTGAGCATGTCCAGTGGTATTTTGGCAAGAGTCTGGATGGGTTTGCCCCCATGGGTCCCTGTATTATGACGGTGGATTCCTGCCCCTATCCGCCGGATCTGAGGATTACCTCCAAAGTCAATGGAGAACTGAGGCAGGACAGCAGAACGGGGCAGCTGATTTATGGCCTTGACCACATTATCAGCGAGCTGACCCAGGGTATGACCCTGAAGGCGGGGACGATCATTTCCACCGGAACACCGGCAGGCGTGGGAATGGGATTCGTTCCGCCCAGGTTTTTAAAGCAGGGTGATGTGGTAGAGTGCAGTATTGAAGGAATCGGAACTCTGACCAATAAAATCGTATAATCATTGCTTCAAATAACGCCACAGCGTAGTCCGGCTGATTCCCAGCCGTTTGGCTGCGCTGCTTTGGTTTCCGCAGGTTTCTTTTAAGACAGCCTGGATGATGTCCCGGTTGATTTCATCCAGAGTCCGGTTTAAGCCGATGGACTCCCCGGCGCTGCCGGCTAAGACATCCTCTCCACCGGCCGCTTTTCTGTTTGTTGTCTCCTGCTCTAAGAGTTTTCTGACATGCTCTGCTTTTATGTAGGGCATCTCTGTAATCACGGCTAATTCCCTCAAATCCGCTTTAGCTGCGTATAATTTCCGGGCCAGGGAAATTTCTGCATTAGAGCCATGGCCTCCGGCTCGAAGCCGATAATCTGCTTTGCCAGGCTGACATTTAGGGTATTCAGATAGAGGCTGGTCAGTGCGGGAAGCTCTCCGGAACGGTCCCTCAGAGGAGGAAGACGCAGAGTAACGCAGCCCAGCCGGCTGACAAATTCCGCTGCGGCCTCCGGCATAGCCTCCCGGCCAGAACAGATGCAGGAAAAAAGCATCCGGTTTCTCCGGCACATTTTCATATCCACGATCATCGACAAAAGGTGAAGCCGGCGCTCCTTGGACAAAGCCCCCGGATTCATCAGGAAGATGGTGTTATTGTTGTCGTTAAAAGGAGAGTTATAGTGGTTTGTTAAATAATTCCAGCTTTTGTCGTTGAGAAGCCGGCAGTCGATGGTTATCAGGGGATTGTGCAGAAGGGAGCTGCTGCAGTAGATTGCGTTGGCGGCCTGCTCCTTGCCTGTCCCCGGTTCTCCGGCGATCATAACCGGGAAATTGCTCTGGCTGATCTGCTCAATCGTATTTTGAATTCCGCTGAGATGGCCGGTTACACTGTAAAAACTGTTGAAAAACTGTTCCTGTGACTCCTTCCGCCCGGAATACCGGATGCCGTATTTGCTCCCTCCCTCCGGTAGCTGATGATGGGTTAAATAAAAGGCAACGTAATCCTCGCCTCTGACAGAGAGTTTTCTGCTGATAACGGAATACAGGACGCCGCCAATATTCTGAAAGGATTTGTGGGTTTTCAGAGTCATAGATTCCGGAAACTCTTTGTCTAACACCTCTGCCAGCTCCTGGCTGTTTTCCTGCTCCGGCGTGGCGAATACGGTCTGCCCCTGGGCATTGAATACAATGGTCTGCTGATCCTGCGCGCAGACCGCGGCCTCTAAAAGCTGGTTCCTGTTTTTGAGGGCGGCGTAGCTGCGGCAGAGATTCACAGCCTGGTCAAAGGCGCTGAGGATGCTTTCGTTTCCAGACGTAATCAGAATCGCGTTTAACCCCAGCTTTTTCGCGGTTGTATTGGCGATCATGTCACAGAGAACCATGCGGTAGCCGCTTTGCTTCAGCCCCTTCAGAGTATTTTGAACCTCCTCCCCGCTGTGAACTGTGAAAATATCAATCCTGTATTGGAGGAGATCGCATAACAGGTTGGCGCTGCCTGTTATGCCGGGAAAGCCCACAACGGCGTAGCGGTCGGAGTAATTCTCCGCCAGCTTCATTGCCCTCAGGATGTCGTAGACAGACAGGGTTACCTCAATAACCGGAATATCTGTGATATGCCCGATCATCTGGGCGGTGCCGCCTCTGGAGATAATCACATCATAATTATTGTTCAGATTCCTGCGGACAATCTCTGCCCCCTTCTCCAAATCCCCCACAAACACAGAAAGTTCCAGATCCTCCCGCTCCTGTGCCAGGCGCAGCATAATCGATTTCATCCCCTCATAGGGCGCAATTCCCAGCACTTTAATCTTGCTATCCTCCATGCAAATTCCTCCTGCTGTTTCTTTATAGAACAATTGTAGCAGAAAGAAACATAAAAATCCACACACATTGAAAAACTGTTCTAAAATTAAACATTTTGACCGGAAAGTCGAATTGCAATTGGCGATAAAACCTTGTAAAATGAAACAAAAGAGAACAGGTGACAAAAATATATTGAGAAAAGAAACATGTGCTCCCTGAAATAGGAGGATTATAAAATGGTAAAATTGTTGGTTATAGCCGATGATTTCACTGGCGCATTGGACACCGGAGTCCAATTCGCCTCGGAAGGCGCAAAGGTCAGGGTTGTGATTCACAACCGTTACACAATGGAACGGACCGATGAAAGTGTGCAGGTATTGGTGGTTGATGCGGAGACACGGCACATGACCGGAGATGAAGCCTGCCAGACCGTGGGGCAGATTACCCGCCAGGCCTGTGCCATGAAGATTCCGTACCTGTATAAAAAGACGGATTCCGCGCTGCGGGGAAATATAGGCAGTGAGCTGGCTGCCATGCTCAATGGCTCCGGGGAAAATAACCTTCACTTTCTCCCCGCGTTTCCCAAGATGGGAAGAATTACGAGGAAGGGAATCCATTACATCGAGGGGATTCGGTCAGAGACAGCGTGTTCGGCAGAGATCCCTATGAACCGGTTAAAAATTCTTATATTCCTGATATTATAAAGGAACAGAATCCAATTAGAGTGCTTACAGCGGACAAAGACCACATCCCTGATAACAGAGGCCAGACGGCGGTGATTGTCTACGACGCAGCCGGCGATGAGGAAATCAGGGAGATAGCCGGAAGACTGGAACAGGAAGGCAGACTCCGGGTTATGGCCGGCTGCGCGGGATTTGCGGCGGTGCTGCCGGCGCTGCTGGGCCTGAAAGGCGGACAGACCGAAATGCCGGAGTTTAAAGATCATTTTCTGGTGGCATGTGGCAGTGTGAATCCCATCACCCTGCGGCAACTGGATGCCGCGGAGCAGGCGGGCTTTACAAGAATCCGGCTTACCCCCAGTCAGAAGCTGGACCCCGGCTGGCTTCAGTCCGGGGAAGGGCAGGAGCTGATTGGCCGATGGCGGCAGATGATAAAGAGGAATCCCAGGTGCATCCTTGACACCAACGATATACCTGGCGGGTTGAGCAGCGCAGCATGGGCAGAGCAGAAAGGGATTCCGGCAGGGGAGATACGGGAGCGGATATCTGAAACTCTGGGTAAAACCGTTAAGCGGATTACCGACCTGGAACCGGAAATTACGCTGCTGATTACGGGAGGGGACTCTCTCCTGGGTTTTATAAACCAGACAGGCATCTCAGAGATTACCCCGGTATGCGAGGTGGCGCCGGGAACGGTATTCTTTCAGCTGGAGGCGGAAGGAAAAACCTGCGGGGTCATGTCTAAATCGGGAGGATTCGGCGACAAGGATCTGTTGACGGATTTGGCCGTTCATATTTTGGGGGATAGAAAGAAAGGGGTTGGGCAGCATGTTGAAAAATTATACCTTGAAAATGCCGCAGTCAGTTTATAGCGGTGAGGGAGCTTTAGAAAAGCTTCCGGAGATTATAGGAACAAATGTTAAAAAAGCCGCGGTATTTACAGACAAGGGAATCCGGGGGGCGGGGCTTTTGAAGCTGCCGCTGGAAATACTGCAGAGGGCAGGCACTGCCGTGGAGATTCTGGATGATCTCCCGGCAGAGCCGGACTGTTACCAGGCCCAGGCGGTGATTGACCGCTTCCGGGAGACGGGAGCAAGTCTGATTATTGCGATAGGCGGCGGAAGCGTGATGGATATCGCAAAGCTGGCTTCTGTGCTGGCCGGCAGCCGGTACGGGGTGAAAGACCTTCTGAAAAACCCGTCCCTTGGAGTCAAGACGGTGAAAACCCTGATGATCCCCACCACTGCGGGAACCGGAGCGGAGGCGACGCCTAACAGCATTGTGGCGGTGCCGGAGGAGGAAGTGAAAACAGGGATTGTAAACGATGCCATGATCGCCGACTATGTAATCCTGGATGCCGGAATGATTAAAAATCTTCCGCGCACAATAGCGGCCTCCACAGGTGTGGATGCCCTGGCTCATGCCATTGAGTGTTTTTACCTCCAAAAAGGCCACGCCCTTCAGCGATCTGTTTGCCCTGGAGGCGCTGGATCTGATTGTGAATCATATCGAAGACGCCTGCCTCCGTCCGGAGGCCGCTGAAGCGAAACGCGCCATGCTGCTGGCCTCCTTCTATGCCGGAGTGGCGATCACGGCGTCAGGCACTACCGCGGTACACGCGCTGTCCTATCCCCTGGGAGGAAAATACCATATTCCCCACGGGGTGGCCAACGCCATGCTTCTGGCTCCGGTCATGAGCTTCAATGAGCCTGCCTGCCGGGAGCGCTTAGGGATGGCCTATGACCGTGTCTGCCGGGGAGGGAATTTAGAAGCCCCTGTGGAAGAAAAATCCGCATGGATGATACACCGTCTGGAGGAGATCGTCAAACATCTGGAAATCCCCTCCGGCCTGAAAGAATACGGAATCGGCAGGGAGGATTTGGAAACGCTGGTTGATGCGGGGCTTTCCGTCACCCGCCTGCTGGTAAATAATATGCGGAAAGTGACCAGGGAGGCAGCCAGGAAGCTGTATCTGGAGTTAATGAAATAAGGAGGAGCGATGCGCCATGATAAAAATTAAAGGGATTATTCCCCCCATTCTCACTCCCATGCGGGAGGACGAGAGCATCAACGAGGAGGAACTGCGCAATCAGGTAAACCGCCTGATCGGAGCGGGAGTCCATGGACTGTTCCCATTCGGAACCAATGGGGAGGGTTATATATTAAGCGAAAAGGAAAAAGAACAGATTTTAAGTGTTGTCATTGAGGAGACAAACGGGAGGGTTCCGGTATACGCAGGAACGGGCTGTATCGGGACCAGGGACACCATCCGCCAGTCTCTGATGGCCAAATCCGCGGGAGCCGATGTGCTGTCGATTATCAGCCCGTCCTTCGCGGCGGCCTCCCAGGAGGAAATTTATGAACATTATAAGACAATTGCGGAGGCGGTTGACCTGCCCATTGTCCTCTACAATATTCCTGCGCGCACAGGCAACGCAATTGCGCCTGAGACAGTAAAACGCCTCAGCAGAATCGACAATATTGTGGGAGCCAAGGACAGCAGCGGTAATTTTGACAACATGCTTCAGTACATTGAGCTTACCAGGAATACGGATTTTGCGGTGCTGTCCGGCAATGATTCCCTGATTTACTGGAATCTTCTGGCGGGAGGAACCGGAGGAATCGCAGGCTGCGCCAACCTATATCCGGCGGTGATGGCCTCCATCTATGATCTGTTTATGGAGGGGAAGCCGGAGCTGGCCAGAGAGCGGCAGGACAGTATCCGGTCCTTCAGAAGCTGTTTTAAATATGGCAATCCCAATACCATTGTAAAAGCCGCTGCAGTGCTTTTGGGATATCCTGTAGGGAAATGCCGCGCGCCGTTTAACCGGGTGCCGGAGGCAGGACTTGAGGCCGTGAAAAGGGTTCTGAAAGAAAACCAGGCAAGGGGCATGAGCTGAGCAAAGGAGAAAAGATGGAAGAAAGAGAGATAATCGGAATCACCATGGGCGATCCGGCCGGCATAGGACCGGAGATTACCGTCAAGGCGCTGTCGCGAAAATCTGTTTATGACCGCTGCCGCCCGCTGGTAATCGGGGATGCCGCCGTTATGGAGGAGGCTGTCGCCATTACCGGAACGAAAGGGGATAACGATTAATTGTGTCGATGATGTCAACCGGGCGCTGTTCCGGCCCGGAAGCATCGATGTGCTGGATATGAAGCTGGTAGATACCGCGAAGCTGGAGCGGGGAAAGGTCTCCCCCATGGCCGGAGAAGCTGCCTTTCAATATGTAAAAAAGGTAATTGAGCTGGCTTTGGACGGCAAGGTGGATGCCACGGTCACCAACGCGTTTAGCAAGGAGGCGGTGAATCTGGCCGGACACCATTATTCCGGTCACACGGAAATATACGCGGATTTGACAGGCACTAAAAAATATACCATGATGCTGGCCCATGAGAATCTGAGAGTGGTTCATGTTTCTACCCATGTGTCTCTCAGGGAAGCCTGCGACCGGGTGAAAAAGGCCCGCGTGGAGGAGGTAATCAGAATCGCCTGGCAGGCGTGTCTGGATTTGGGAATTCCCCACCCGAAGCTGGCTGTGGCGGGATTAAATCCCCACAGCGGAGAAAACGGCCTGTTCGGCCGGGAAGAAATAGAGGAAATTATGCCGGCCATAGAGCAGGTGAGATCCGAGGGCATCTGCGCCGACGGCCCCGTTCCCCCGGACACCGTATTCTCCAAAGCCCGGGGTGGGTGGTACGATATGGTAGTGGCCATGTACCATGACCAGGGCCATATTCCCCTTAAAGTATTGGGGTTTGTCTATAACCAGGAAAAACAGGTATGGGATGCGGTGGCCGGAGTAAATATCACTCTGGGGCTTCCCATTATACGGTCGTCCGTGGATCACGGAACCGCTTTTGACCAGGCAGGCAGGGGTATCGCAAACGAAACAAGCCTGATAAATGCCATTGATTATGGGATTCGTCTGGCGCACAGCAAAAAACAAAGATAAGGTGGAGGGAAAAATCATGAAAAAAAGTATAAAAAAGGTATTGGCATTAGGGTTGACGGCGGCAATGGTATTCAGCCTGGCAGGCTGCGGCAGTTCAGAAGGACAGTGCGGTACAAACAACCGCAGGCGCACAGACGGAAGCGGCGGGAGGAAGCGAGGCGGCAGCCGGCTCTACAGAGCTGACGGGGCCGGTAGAGATTTCCTTCGCGACTCAGGACGTGGGCACTACCGCATATGTATACGCCTCCTCCATGGCTAATTTATTTACCGATGCGCTTCCTGAAGGCTCGGTTGTGGATGTGACTACCACTTCCCCGGGGGGCGTGGGAGCCCCGGTAGTTTTGGAAAATGGACAGTGCAATGTCATTATCAGCAATAGCGCCCCGGCGAAATGGGCATGTGAGACAGGAATCCTGGATAATCCTCCCTGCGAGAACGTAAGAGCTCTGGCAGGAGGTCTGGACTACGCCTTTATCAATGTGCTGTTTACTCAGGAATTTGTGGATAAAACAGGTATTACCTCAGTGGAACAGCTGGTAGAGCAGAAATATCCGGTAAATATAGCTGTAAAATCAGCGGGAGCCTTTGGCGAGCTGGCCTGTTCCAAGGTACTGGAGGTATTGGGAGTCACCTATCAGGATATTGAAGACTGGGGCGGCTCCGTTACCAACACCGGATCAGACGCCATTGTCAGCCTTTTAAAGGATGGCAAGGCAGATATGACCATTGACCACATTGCTCCGGGACAGTCGGCAACCACAGAGCTGTGTATGACAACCGAAATGTATTTCCCGCAGCTCAGCGACGAGACGCTGGCAAAGCTGGAGGAAGCAGGCTTTGCTCCGTCTGTCATCGCGGCGGAAACATGGAAGGGCCAGGATAAAGAAATCAAATCTGTGGGATCTCCCCAGGTGGTGCTGGCAGCCGCTGATTTAGACGACGCCACGGCGTATGCCCTGACGAAAGCCTTGTGCGAGGGAACGGAACCCCTGGTCAATGCCAGCGCGGCTTTGAAGGCTTTTGATCCGAAAACCGCATGGACGCCGGAAAACGCCGGAGCGCCCGCTGCATCCGGGAGCAGAAGCTTACTATAAAGAGATGGGTTACATGGAATAAAGCTTACGGAGGTAAATGATGGAGAAGAAAAAAATAACCCCAAGGTTCGCGGCCAACGTTGCCGTAGCTACAGCCTGGATCTTGTTTCAACTATACCTGGCGATTGTTGCCCCTCTGCATCCCATGATCCAGAGCCCGATCCACCTGTTATTCGCGCTGACAATCGTGTTTATTAATAATCCGGCCGATAAAAAGACAAAGAAAACCTGGATGAAAGTGTTTGATGTGCCGCTGTACGCCGGAATTATCTTCCTGCTTTACTATGTAATATCAGAGACAGAGCGGCTTACAACCAGGGTTCAGTACGTGTCCGGAGTTACTGCCATTGATAAGGTGGCAATGATTATCTGCATTGTCGTGCTGATGGAAGCAGTCCGAAGAACACTGGGGAAAATTCTTTTTGTCTTTATCCTGTTCTTTATTGCTTACTTTTGGCTGGGCAAATATTTCCCCGGAATGTTTAAATTCAAAGGGACCAACATGAAGCAGTTCACAGAGCTGATGATTCTCGGATCCAGCGGAATCTATGGAACTCCGCTTTATACCTCGGCCAGCAGCTTGTTTTACTTCATTTTGTTCGGCGTATTTTTTTCCGAATGTGGGGGAGGCCAATTCCTCATCGATCTGGGCATGAGATTTTCCAAAAAAAGTTCAGGGGGACCGGCCAAAGCCGCGATCATTTCTTCGGGGCTCATGGGAATGATTAGCGGTAGCGCCGTAGCCAATGTTTCGACTACCGGTGTTATGACTATCCCAATGATGAAAAAGGTGGGCTATGAGCCGCATCAGGCCGGAGCCATCGAGGCGGTGGCCTCCACCGGAGGCCAGATCATGCCCCCAATCATGGGTGTTGGAGCTTTTATTATGGCTGAAATGCTGGGTGTTTCTTATAAGACAGTGGCCTTTGCGGCGATTATTCCGGCGATTGCCTATTACCTGTCCGTGTTCCTTCTGGTAACCTTCATCGCGGATAAGAAAAGCCTGACCCAGACTTCCGCTGCTGTGGAGATGGCGCCGTCGGATCCGCTGCTGCCAAGAATATACCTGCTTCTTCCGGCGATTGTGCTGGTCTGCTTCATGATTTCGGGCGCTTCCCTCATGAGAAGCGGCATGATGGGAATTTATACTGCCATAGGCGTTAATATCATCAGCCGTTTTGTGCTGGGGGGCAAATACTATGTCAATTTAAAGAAGTTGGGAAAAAGCGCCATCCAGGGCGTCAAGCAGGCCTCCGAAATCGCGATTCCCACAGGGGCCTGCGGAATCATAATCGGCGTGGTGATCCAGTCAGGCCTTGCTACCAAGGTTTCCAAGCTGATCGCAAATGTCGGTTCCACCAACCTGGTTGTGGCTCTGATTATTGCTATGCTGGGCTGCATGCTTCTGGGAATGGCCCTGCCTACCGTAGCGGCATACCTGGTGTCGAATGTGCTGTTTGTTCCCACGCTCATCGGTCCTTGGAGTAGCACCGCTTCCTGCCAATATGTTCGTATTCTATTTTGGAATCATGGCCCAGATTACGCCGCCGGTATGTCTCGCTTCCTTCACAGCCGCGGGAATAGCGGAAGCGGATTCTCTCAAAACAGGGTTTACAGGCTTTGCCTATGCGCTGGTCGCGTTTTTGATTCCGTTTATCTTTGTGTTTGACCCATCCATTCTCCTGATGGGTACCGGGTTTGAGATTGCCAAGGGGACTGTGATTCTCTTTGTGGGAACCTATCTTCTGGCGGCTGCCATGGCAGGCTTTTTCATGGTACCGTTGAGCAAGCTAGAGAGGGTGGTCCTCTTTATCGGAGCGGTCTGTGTCATTATACCGGAACCTGTCACGGATATCATCGGAATTGCTTTAGGAGTCGGACTGTTTATTCTGTGTATAGTGCGCAAAAAGAAATCAGCCGGGCCGGAAACTGAAAATCCGGCAGCGTCCACCGCCTGCTCCGCGGAGGGTAACCATTGAGGAAAGGAAATAACACTATGATTCTGGAAGGAAAATCAGCAATTATTACAGGCTCAGGCAGAGGAATTGGCCGGCAGATTGCCCTGACCTTTGCAGAAAACGGCGCGGATATTGTCATCAATGGAACCCATTCAGAGGCGTTAGAAAAGCTGAGGGCCGAAGCCGAGAAACTGGGAGCGGGCTGCAGGATCGTACAGGGAGATATCTCCCTGTATGAAACCTCCCAAAGGCTGGCTGAGGCCTGCCTGGAAATGTCGGGAAAGATTGATGTGCTGGTAAATAACGCCGGGGTAAACAGCCGGATTCCATTTCTGGAGCTGACCGGGGAGGAGTGGCGGAGGATGCTGGACATTAACTTAAACGGCGTGTTCTATGCCTGTAAATGTGTGCTCCCTCACATGGCAGAGCGCCGCGCGGGGGTAGTTGTCAACATATCCTCCACAGCAGGAAAAACAGCCCACGCCAATGCTTCCATCAGCTATGGAGCTTCCAAGGCGGCGGTGAATTCTATGACACAAAAGCTGGCCTGCGAGATGGCCCCGTACCATATCCGTGTCAATGGGATATGTCCCGGTCCGGTGCTTACGGATATGTCAGATCAGTGGACGGAGGAGTACAGGCAGAGCGTACTGAAGAAAATACCGCTGGGAAAGCTGGGCACGCCCCGCCAGATCGCGGATTCGGTTTTGTTTCTGGCCTCCGATATGGCCGGCTTTATAACCGGTGAGACCATCAATGTAAACGGCGGAAGCTATATGAACTGACAGGAGACTGGAAAAGATGAAAAAACACGATGTAATTATAGTTGGAATGGGACTGGCCTCCATGGCTGCCGCTGTGCGTCTGAGCGAGCTGGGAATCAGCGATATTGGAATTTATGGAACCTCCTATGGAGGCACGCCCTATATAGCGGCAGTCAATTTTGTGCTGCCGGACAATCCCTTCGGGGACACGGTGGACCAGTATTACGAAGACATGCTCTACGCCGGTTATGAGATCAATAACAAAAAGCTGGCAGAGCAGATGACGTCAAACTCGATTTTTGGGTATGAGCTGTTAAAACGCTGTGGGGTGGATTTTGCCGGGAATCCCGACGGCACTTTAAAACTCCGCCATTTGTCCGGGCATACCTATCCCCGGTCTCTCTGCAACACAGACAGGCTGATCGGTGTGGAAATGATTCGGAAGCTGTCTGCTGTGCTAAAGGAAAAGGGAATCCGGCTTTGCGCGGGCTGCGAATGTATCCATGTGCTGTCTGACGGGGAACGGGTCAGCGGCATAACCATAAAAAGTAAAGAGGGAGAGCCGGAAAATATCTATGCGCCCACCGTGATTGCGGCCTGGGGCGGGGTGGGAAACTTGTTTGGAACCTCCACCTATCCCCGGGACATCCGCGGAAACACGCTGGCGATTGCTAAAGAGGCAGGGGCCAGACTGGTTGACATTGAATTTCTGGAATATGAGCCAATGGTGGTGATGGACCCGCCGGGGGCGGTGGGGGAGCCGTGTCCCACCGCCATGCTGGGGGAGGGGCATATCTTCTGAATTCCAGAATGGAACGCTTTCTTCTGAGAGTCCGTCCCCAGGGGAAGGCGGTTCCCCCAAAACTCTGATTAACAAGCTGATATGGAAGGAAGTGGAGGCAGGGAGAGGAACCCCCCATAAAGGCGCGTGGGTGGACTTACGGCATATCAGCCAGGATGTTTTAAAGGCTTACCCATGGTTCTATAACCGTCTCATGGACAATGGGGTAGATCCCAACAAGGAACTGGTGGAGGTTGGACCTATGGCCCACAGTTTTTCAGGCGGTATCGAGGTAAATGAAGAATACGAATCCGCCATCAGAGGCCTTTACGCTGTGGGGGAAGCCTGCGGAGGAATCCATGGAGCCTGCCGCTGCGCCGGAAACGCCGCCAGCCAGGCGGTACTCTCAGGCTTACTCTGCGCCCAGGCCATTGCCAAGAAAGAAAAAGGCGCTGTGTCGAAGGAGTTTCCCGTGATGTATTCGGAGGATCCGGAAATCTTCGGGGCATATGTCCCCGAAGCGAGAAAAACAGCGGGGGAAGTATTAGGCATTTACAGGGAAGGGAAGCGGCTGGAAAATGCTCACGCAGAATTTCAGCAAATGCTTTCAGAGCCGGAGCTGCGCCGGGATACCCATGCGGAGCAAATCGTCACTTCCATTGACTTGATGGTTCAGGCAGCGCTGGCCCGCAGGGAGAGCCGGGGCACCCATATGCGGCTGGATTATCCGGAAGCATCAGATGAATTTAAGAAAGAAATTGAAATATAGCGGTACGGTAGGTATCCTGATAATTGCGGAAAGCAGCCTCTCCGGCTGCTTCCCGCTACTCGCTTTTTAACGAGTTATATTTTGGTGAATTAATAATTTTCAACTTTGCGTTCAAAGTAAGCTTTCGGATGCGCACAGGTCGGGCAGACCTCCGGAGCCTCCGGTCCTTCATGAACGTAACCGCAGTTACGGCATTTCCATCCCAATGGAGCGTCACCCTTAAAGGTTCCGCCTTTTTTCAGGCTGTCCAGTAACTTCAGGTAGCGCTTCTCATGAGCGGCTTCCACCTTACCGACGAACTCAAATTTTACGGCCAGCTCCTCGAAGCCTTCTTCTCTGGCTTCCTCAGCCATGCGTTTGTACATATTGGTCCATTCTTCGTTTTCGCCTGCGGCGGCATCCACAAGATTCTCCTCAATGGAGCCGATTCCGTGGAATTCCTTAAACCACATTTTCGCATGTTCTTTTTCCTGGTCCGCAGTCTCCAGATATAAAGCGGCCATCTGCTCATAGCCGGCCTTCTTGGCCGCGGATGCATAGTATGTATATTTGTTTCTTGCCTGAGATTCTCCTGCAAAGGCATACATCAGATTCTGTTCTGTTTTTGTTCCCGCATATTTAGACATAATCCATAACCTCCTACGTGTCATTCGTACAATCGTGTTAATGAAACGGAAGGGAATTAAAAACCCGCGTTTTAATTCCCTTCTAAATAATATTTAATTAGCCAAAATATCTTTCAAGCAGACCCTTAAAGGCTTTGCCGTGGCGAGCTTCATCTCTTGCCATCTCATGTACTGTGTCATGAATCGCATCCAGATTAGCAGCCTTAGCGCGCTTTGCAAGATCAAACTTACCGGCAGTAGCGCCGTTCTCAGCGGCAACTCTCAGTTCCAGATTTTTCTTGGTGCTGTCTGTGAGACACTCGCCAAGCAGCTCCGCAAACTTAGAGGCATGTTCCGCTTCCTCATGAGCCGCCTTCTCATAGTATAAGCCGATCTCAGGATAGCCTTCTCTGTGGGCAACTCTTGCCATTGCCAGATACATACCAACCTCTGAGCACTCGCCTTCAAAGTTTGCTCTTAAATCCTTCATGATATCTTCGCTGGAACCCTGCGCAACGCCAACTACATGCTCGGCGGCCCAAGTCATATCTCCGCCCTGCTCTTTAAACTTAGAAGCAGGAACCTTACATACCGGACAGAACTCCGGAGGAGTATCTCCTTCATGAACATAACCGCATACTGTACAAACCCATTTCTTCATCTTACATGTCTCCTTTTTGTTATGATAAGTTAATTGTAATTAATATGTGCGGCAATCAAAGTAGTAATGATTACTGATATTAATCTAACACAGCTTTCTCTCATTGTCAATACTTTAATGAGAATTTTTTTCAAACAATCTTCACAGGCGCCATAAAAATAAATCATATGGCTGTCAATGACTCCCGCGCAATGCTTGTTTGCCATGCTGTTCAGCTCCTCCATGGTTTCCATTTCCATATCCACTACCTGCCCGCAATCCTTACATATAAAATGGTAGTGAGGAGAAACATCCGCATCAAAATGATCCGCGCCATCCCCGCAAGTAAGTTTTTTTATTTCGCCCAGCTCCACCAAAAGATTTAAATTCCGATAGACAGTTCCCAGGCTAATATTCGGATATTCTCCACGGATGCTCATGTACAAGGTATCAGCGGTCGGGTGGTCGCATCGTCCCATCAGGCAGTTCTTGATGGATTCTCTCTGACGGCTATACTTCAGTGTTTTCATAGCGGCTCCTTCATAGAATAATAGTAACAGTTACTATTTGATTATATACAATAAAGCCAGCATTGTCAAGGCTTAGATGGATTCTCTGGCAATTCTTATAAATTCCTTTGTGGCCTGGGAAAGATAATGGCCTTTGTGGTAGCCAATTCCAAGTACGCCGTGGGCCTTGCTGTAATTAAGCGAGTAAAAATTCAGTCCCTCCCACAGTTTCGAGCGGTCTTTAAGGGCTTCCCGGCCTGAGATCAGCATCTTGGGATAAAAGGTAATTCCCATGCCTTTGACTGCCAGAGCCAGAACTGTTTCAATATTCTCGGTTTCCAGAATAATCCGGGGAGTAAACTGGGCTTCCTCAAACATTTCATCGGCAATGGCGCGCACCCGGTTTCCCTTGTTAATCAGCAGAAACGGACAGTCCCTCAAAAGTCCCAGCTCCAGGTTGTCAGACAGCCGTTCTTTGACGGATTCCAGCTCTCCGGGAAATGTCTGCTCTAAAACCTCATCATGGACAGCCAGAAGTATTTCCTCCTCACATATGGGAACCGTTTCAATATTCTCCACAGAAAACGGGAGCATGCCGATAATCAGGTCTGCATCCCCATGGAGCAGACAGGTGTCCAGCTCTTTTGAATTGCCCTCGGTCAGCTTTAAATCAATGTTGGGAAACTGTTTTTTATATATTGGAAGAATTTCGGGCAGAAGGATCCTTCCTCTGGTGTGGGATACCCCGATAGACAGCTGGCCTGTGGTAAAGTCCTTAATGTCGGACAGCTCCCTGTAGGTTTCTTCTTTCAGGCTGAGGAGCTCCCTGGCTCTGGTCATCAGAGCCTGTCCGGCGTAGGTCAGGGTCAGAGGTGTTGTCCGGTTAAAAAGAACAACATGAAACTCCTTTTCCAGATTGAGAATATGGTTGCTCAGAGACTGTTGGGAAATATACAATCGTTTCGCGGCCTTTGTAAAGTTCAGCTCCTCGGCAGCGGCTATAAAGTATTCCAGGTTCAGAAAATTTATCATGTCAGACCTCCTGAAGGGAGGGAATAAAGGGCGCCAGCTTTTTGACAGAGGAATTGACAATCAAATGCTCCGGAAACGATAGCTCCTTAAGGAGCGAGAGCGCCGCCTCATGGTTTCCCACATCCGCCTCAATGTGGGCATCACTGTCGACGATCACGGATACCTGATACTGCCTGCACAGCTCCAGCATAACAAGATAATTTTCCCTGGCGTTAGGACGCGGAGACTGAGGCTTTAAGGAACTGCTGTTGACCTCTAAAAGCTTGTTGTATTTTTTGGCGGCCTCCACAATCGGTTCATAATTTACAGGAAATCTGCCATCGTCCGGATGGCCGATAATATGAATATAGGGATTTTTAATGGCCCCTAAATAGGCCTGTGTATTTTCTGCCGCGGTACCGCTGCGGTAACAGGGCTCGTGAATACTGGCAATGGAGTAATCCAGCTTTTTTAAGTAACGGGTTCCCAGATCGACACGCCCCTCATAGTCGAGTATATTCAACTCACAGCCCATCATGATCTGTATTCCGAAAAGCTCTCGGGGAATAACCTTAAAATTTACAAAATGAAACTCATGACAGCTTCCGGGCATAGCCGGGGCGTGATCGGAGCAGCCAAACAGCTTCACTCCTTTTTCGGAAGCGGAGCGCGCCATCTCATATAAGGTGTTGTACGCATGTCCGCTGGCAATAGTATGAGTGTGTAAATCTAATATATCGTCCATAATTCAGTCCTTTCTCCTGTGTCCGCCGGGTAATTGATCGATATATAAGGAATATATCATAATTTTGGAAAGAAAACTATAGAAATATTAGGCAGAATATGATTATAATAGAGGATATAGAATTTTAACTAGCAAAGAGGAGGAATACAGCCATGAGTGAAGAATTACAGAATGGTACGACAGAGACAATGGACGATTACGCGAAAGAACTGGAGGAATCCTATAAAAGGGTCCGCGAGGGTGATATTCTGACAGGCGCCGTAGTGAATGTTTCGGAGGATCAGGTGCTGGTGGATTTGAAGTATTATGCCAGCGGTGTTATTAAAAAAGAAGATTTAAGCAATGATCCCGACTTTAATATGGCAGAATCCATTCATCCCGGGGATGAGATCACCGCTACCGTAGTCCGCGCGGACGACGGGGAGGGAAATATCGTTCTGTCCAGGAAAGAGGCCAACGATCAGATGGCTTGGGAAAAGCTGGTTCATATGCTGCAGGAGCGGACCATCGTGCCTGTAAAGATTGATGAGATAGTTAAAAGCGGAGCGGTTGCACACCTGGAGGGAATCCGCGGATTTATTCCTGCCTCAAAGCTGGCGGCGGAATATGTGGAAGACTTAAACGAATTTAAAGGAAAAACTATCGATGTGACCGTAATCACCGCGGAGCCGGAGAATAACAGGCTGGTACTTTCCGGCAGAGAACCCGCGAGACAGAAGCAGCAGGAAGAAAAAAACAAAAAGATTTCCAAGTGTGAGGTGGGAGCGGTCATGGAAGGGACCGTCGACTCTATCAAACCCTACGGAGCTTTTGTCAATCTGGATAACGGTTTATCCGGCCTGATTCACATTTCCCAGATCAGCACCCAAAGGATTAAGCATCCCAGCGTCGTGCTGAAGGAAGGCCAGACCGTTAAGGTCAAAATTATTTCCACGGCGGATAATAAAATCAGCCTCAGCATGAAGGCGCTGCTGGATGGCGATGCCCCTCAGGAGGAGGTATTCGATTATAAGGAAAGCGGACGGGCGTTTACTGGTTTGGGAGACCTTTTAAAAAATATAAAGCTTTAAAACCGGCAAAACCATACAAAAGACACGGGGTATGTGATATACTGAATATATAAAAAGGACAGACTTGTCCAAATTTTATCATCAGAGGAGGGATAGCATGTTAAATATCCCCGACGGATTCAGTCAGATCGACCAATGGAAAAGCCTCATGTTTTTGTATGAATCGGCGCTCAAGTCTATTGAAACTAAGATTGAGATACTCAACAATGAGTTTATCCACGTTTACAGGTACAATCCGATTGAACACGTAAAATCACGGATTAAATCCCCGGACAGCATCGTAAAAAAGCTGAAGCGCTACGGATGGGACGTGACGCTGGAAAATATGGTGGAGAAGCTTAACGACATAGCGGGAATCCGGATTATTTGCTCGTTCACACCCGATATCTATATGCTGGCTGACATGCTGGCGAGCCAGGGAGATATAAGTCTTCTTTATGTCAAGGATTATATCAAGAATCCCAAACCTAACGGTTACAGAAGCTATCATATGGTTGCCACCATTCCCATATATTGTTCAGACGGACCTGTTGACGTTAAGGTAGAAATTCAGATCCGCACGATTGCCATGGATTTCTGGGCCAGCCTGGAACACAAGATATACTATAAGTTTGAAGGAAACGCGCCCGGCAATCTTCAGGAGGAGCTTAAGGCGTGCGCGGATATGGTTGATTTGCTGGATGCCAAGATGTATATGCTGAATGAGGCCATTGGCGAGCTGAGCGGAGAACCGGATGAAAAAGAGCCAACAGACGGAGGGAACTGAGCATTTCGGTTCCCTCCGTTCCATGATCCGGCGGGAAGGAAATACACATGAAAAGCTTGACGAGAGAGACTTGGCAGGTAGTAAAGCTTAACTTAAAAAACATGGTGCTGTTTGAGGTTCTGTTCCGCCTGATTACATTTCCCATTTATATAAAAATAATAAGCCAGGGCATGAGGCTTGCTTTAAAGCTTGCCGGCTACAGCTATGTCACAGCGGAAAATATAGGATATTTCTGCTAAAGCCCGGCACGGTTATCTATCTGCTGTTTGCTGCCGGACTGGGCCTTCTGCTGATGTCTGTGGAGATCGGCGCGCTGCTGACCGCGTTTCACGGGTCTGTCCACACCATGAAGGTCAGCCTTCCCGGAATGGCGGCAGGAGGTGTAATGAAGGTTCGGGATGAGATTGGCAGAAGAAACTGGCAGCTTCTGTTTGTTGTTTTGGCTGACTATGTTCTGACTCACATTTATATGATATACCGCGTCGTTACCAATACCAGACCCTTAAACTTCGTATTTGAAGGGATTCTTCAGGAACCGGTTTTGAGGACCATCCTGATCCTGAGTCTTATGGTTTGTTTTCTGCTGGCGCTGCCTGCGCTCTTTGTTTTTCATGGCTGCATGATTGAACAAAAAGATTTCCGAAGCAGTCTGGACAGAAGCAGGCAGCTTTTAAAAGGTCATCTGCGCCAGTCCGTCGGAACCCTGCTTTTTTATAATCTCGCCATGACCGGAATTATGATATTGGCTTATATGGTCTGCGTGGCAGCGGCGGCGGTTATGGTCCTGGCTTTTGCGGACCGCGGCCTTTCGCTGGCCATACTTTCCTTGGTTTGCGGGCGGATCGAAATGATTCTTGCCGTCACCGTCAGCATCACGCTGAACCTGGTGAACCTGGGAGCCATTACCGTCCAGTACTACCAGTATGGGAGCTATCTGAAGAAAGAGCCAAGATGGAATTTTGATTTCAAAGGCAGCAGGGTGTGGAGTAAGAAGCTGGTGACAGGGGCGGCCCTTGGGGCCATGGCAGTCAGCCTGTTTTACATCTACGATTTGGCGGCCAACGGCTTTCCTCTTGTGGATGGTCTTCTGGAGGATGTGCAGATTACAGCCCACAGGGGAAGCTCTCTGGAAGCCCCCGAAAATACAATGGCGGCCTTGAGAGCGGCGGCGGACGGGCTGGCCGACTATGCGGAGGTGGATGTGCAGGAAACTGCGGACGGAGTCGTGGTTCTGTGTCATGATAATACCTTAAAGCGGGTGGCAATGGTCAACCGCCCGGTCAGTTCCTTAACATTTGAGGAGCTTCGCGGCCTGGATGCGGGAATATGGTTTTCGCCTCTGTTCAAGGGCGAACAGATTCCGTCTCTGGAAGAAGTTATGGATTACTGCAAAGGAAAAATAAAGCTGAATATTGAGATTAAATATGCCGGAAAGGACAGTCCGCTGCCGGAAAAGGTGGCGGAGATGATACACGGCTATGAGATGGAGGATCAATGTGTTGTCTCCTGTGTCAGCCTTTCCTACTTAAAACGGGTAAAGGATCAAAATCCGGATATCCGCACAGGCTGCATCATTTCCGCGGCCTACGGAAACTATTATTCTAACGAGGCCACGGATTTTATCAGCATACGGTCCAGCTTTGTAAATGAGAAAATGATAAAAGCCGCCCATGCGGAAGGCAAGGAGGTCCATGCCTGGACCGTCAACAGCAAGAGTGAGCTGGAGCGCATGAAGCTGATGGGGGCGGATAATATTATAACAGACCGTCCGGTTCTGGCCAGGGAGGTAATATACGGGGAGACGGCCACAGAAAATGTGCTGGAATATTTGAAAGTGATGTTTCAATAATCAATGACAGAGTTTGGAGGAACAAGATGAAACTAGTGCTGCAAAGAGTGACTCGCGCCAGCGTTACGGTTGAGGGGGAGATAATAGGCTCTATCGGGCGTGGGGTTCTCCTGTTTTTAGGGATTTCCGATACGGATTCAGAGGAGACGGCTGACCGTATGGCGGATAAAATCTGCAAGCTTCGGATTTTTGAGGATGAAAATGGGAAGACGAATCTGGCCCTGGCCGATGTAGACGGGGAGGTTCTGGTAATCAGCCAGTTTACACTGTATGCCGACTGCAAAAAAGGGAACCGTCCCAGCTTTGCCCGCGCCGGAGCGCCGGATAAGGCAAATACGCTGTATGAGGCGTTCATCAGCAGATGCAGGCAGCATGCGGAGAAGGTGGAGCATGGAAGCTTTGGAGCGGACATGAAGGTGGAACTTTTAAATGACGGGCCGTTTACACTGGCTCTGGACAGCGAGGAATACTTGTTATAATAGACCCATAATTACCGTATCAGGGAGGCGGCCATGGAGAATCAGAGACAGAATCAGGAACAGGTTCACAGGCGGAGGGCCCGCTATAAAGGGACCTATCCGAGGAATTATAAGGAAAAATACAAGGAATTGCAGCCGGAGAAATATACTGACACGGTAAACCGGGTAATCGAGAAAGGGGGAACTCCCGCCGGGATGCATATATCCATCTGCGTCAGGGAGATCCTTGATTTTCTTCAGATTAAACCGGGACAGAAGGGACTGGATGCGACATTGGGCTACGGAGGCCACACCCAGGAGCTGTTAAAATGTCTGGAATCCAGAGGCCACATATATGCTCTGGATGTGGATCCTATTGAACTGGCAAAAACGAGAAACCGGCTGGCGGATCTGGGCTATGGGCCAAAGCTTCTGACGATCCGGCAGATGAACTTCGCGGACATTGACCAGATAGCCGCTGAGGCAGGTCCCTTTGATTTTGTGCTGGCTGACCTGGGAGTCTCCTCCATGCAGATTGACAATCCGGACAGAGGGTTCTCCTACAAAAATGAGGGGCCTCTGGATCTGCGCCTGAATCCGGAGAAGGGCGTCACCGCCGCGGAGCGTCTGAATACGATTACTTATGAGGAATTTTTAGGGATGCTTCGGGAAAATTCGGATGAGCCTTACGCGGAGGAGATCTCCAGAGCGGTGACTGCGGAGATTAAAAACGGAAAAGAGATCGCCACGACTACCAGACTCCGCCAGATCATAGAGAAGACCCTGGAATTCATACCGGAGGACAAACGGAAGGAGGCAGTGAAGAAGTCCTGCCAGAGAACCTTTCAGGCCCTGAGGATTGATGTAAACAGCGAGTTTGAGGCCCTCTACGATTTTTTGGAAAAGCTACCCCAGGTCCTTCGGGAGGGCGGCCGGGCGGCAATCCTCACCTTTCATTCAGGGGAAGACCGGCTGGTCAAAAAGTCGTTCAAGAGATTTCTTCGGGAGGGCGTATACCGTGAGGTTGCCCAGGATGTGATCCGTCCGTCAGCCGAGGAGTGCCTCCGAAACAGCCGCGCCAAATCCACCAAGATGAGGTGGGCCATAAAAGCGTGACAAAAGCAGGGTTTTGTATCAGAAGGGACAGTACAAAAAACGTTAAAGCAGGAGGAAAATGAACGATGGAAGCAGAAGGAAAAAAGCTG
>JARCFY010000354.1:0-27309 GCA_029233225.1 Lepidodactylus listeri | reverse complement strand
GATATCCAGGAAGGCAAAGAATTCTTCGTCTTCCGCAACTTTATGACAAGGGTATTTTCACCAGCCACTATTCTACTGAATATTGTTGCCATATCTTATTGTATTTAAATTGAAATTTCCATTATTTCAAAAGTCATCAAGCCTGACGGCACTTTGATTTCTACAACGTCCACCAACTTTCTTACCCATCAGTCCCTGAGCGATAGGAGTACTGACAGAAATCTTACCTTCTTTCAGATTTGCTTCCGAATCAGAAACCAAAGTATATGTCATCACAGCGTTATTCTTTGTGTTCTTGATCTTTACTCTTAATTCAAAATCTGTACTTCGTTCGTTATGAAACACGCGTTTTCATCGATCAGACGCGCATTAGCCAACAGGCCTTTCAAACTGAGACCAACTTTTGCCTCCATTATACCCTGAGCTTCTTTTGCAGCATCGTATTCTGCATTTCAGATAAGTCTCCTTTATCTCTGGCTTCAGCAATCTGGGCAGAAATCTCCGGACGTTTCACGGTTTCCAAATAGTTGATTTCAGCTAAAAGCTTATTGTAGCCGTCTTCTGTCATATAACTAACAGCCATACTAAAATCCTCCTAATTATTGATTATTAAATTAATATTTATATACCACATATAAAAAAAGAATCCCGACCAACAGCCTGGCCGGAACTCCTCTTTCTCTTTATTTTAGACTAGCAAAGATAAGACATCTTTTCAGAATGTACAAACCCTTGCAAGTGCTTTAAAACATATAAATCTGATTACTAGCAAAATACATTAAAGTACAGCTTTCACATCGGGCTTCCAGTGTTTTAGGATCATCCACACGCTTCACCAGGTTACCTTTGGCGATCGAGTATGAAAAATCGCCGGGAGTTGCTTCACATTATACAGATCCGGCAATCTGCGAATAAACCGACTGCGGATCGCGCACTGTCACCCAAGGCAAATTCGAAGCTGCATTTTTCCAGAAGTGAGCATCAGAGTCCAGAGATATCTGGTAAATATCCAATCCCTGTCCGTGATACTTCGTATAAATCTCGCCTAATGCCATATTCAGTGCCGGCGACCATTCTGCCTGATAAGCCGTGAAGTTAATCACTACCGGTTTTCCTTCTGCTACACCCGACAACTTCACCACTTCCCCTTTCAGGTTCGGCAATTCGATATCGAGGAAGCTTATTTCGGTTGTTTTCACATCATCAAAGTTCACCGGACGTTGCGCGCGAAGCACTTTCATAGATTGCAATGTCAAGTTGTACAGATGTTTGGAACGCGGGCTGCGCCCGGGATAGAAATGATCGTAGCTGGTCGCTACCGGCACCATAGGGCTTTCACATCATTCCTGTCATATAAGTCAAAAAACAACAGACCGTCAATTTGCTGGAATAATGCAGAAAGTACGGCAGCTGTAGACATCGGAGCCGAATAAATATATTTACGGGCTAACCTCCTTATATGCCTCTGCTGTTTTCCCAGCATCTTTGCACGATAAGTCGTTATCCGCTATATGCTTATCTTCGTATTCCTTACGCAATCTTGCCGATCGCCTGGTTTTGCATCCAGCTGTGCCAGCGTGATCGCTCTTGATCGCCTTGGAGTTCTCCAGAACCTACTACCGTATAGGAAGTTGCAAATGTCCCCGCATTCAGGCAGCGATAGTAACCGTTTTCAACCGAGTCGATCGCAAAATTGATCACACTGATTATTCAACCGCAAACGGTAAAAAATCAGGAAATCCCGGACGTTTATGATTAAATTTGAATTTGCGCCGGCAGCCGTCAGTTTGACAGAGTCAAGAGTTTCGACATTTCGATATACCCACATTTCTCCAGGTACATTGGTCTGCCCCATCAGCTCCGGACACCACACCTTTCACTGTAAAATCGGATGCATTGTTACATGCAGTGAACAACAGCATACATATTCCGATAACAAGCAGTAACTGCGCAGATATTTGTTTTCATTCTTTCTTCTTTACAATGTTCGTAATTCCGATGCAAATATACATTATTTTTACAATTGTGGGCACTATTATTCTCAAAATCTTCCCTTTATTTTTATAAAAAAGAACTTTTCTGATGTTTTTTATTTTCATTTTCATGCATTTACAGGTAAACTTTCATTACATTTGCACCAATTTTTACAGATAGAAAAATAAGAAAGAAGATTATGCTTAATCCAATTAACAAGACGATCGAGTTGGCTGATGGAAGAACCATCACCATCGAGACCGGGAAGTTGGCAAAACAGGCGGACGGTGCGGTTACCGTTCGTATGGGCAACACAGTGTTGCTGGCTACTGTTTGTGCCGCAAAAGATGCAAAATCCCGGGTGTTGGACTTTATGCCGCTGCAAGTTGAAATACAAAGAAAAGTACTCCTCATTTTGGCTCGTTTTCCCCGGAGGTTTCAAAAAAAGAGAAGGAAAGGCTTCTGACTACGAAGTCCTTACATCACGCCTGGTTGACCGCGTGTTGCGTCCGTTATTTCCGGACCAACTACCATTGCTGAAGTATATGTAAACGTTATATTGTTTTCTTCTGACGGCGAAGACATGCCGGATTGCACTGGCCGGTTTAGCCGCTTCTGCAGCCTTGGCTGTTTCAGATATTCCTTTCAACGGTCCGATACTCCGAGGTGCGTGTAGCACGTGTCGATGGTAAATTCATTATCAACCCGACATTCTTAGAATTGGAAAAAAGCAGATTATCGATATGATGGTTGGTGCAACTATCGACAACATCATGATGGTGGAAGGTGAGATGTCTGAAGTACAGGAATCTGAAATGCTTGAAGCCATTAAGGTTGCTCACGAGGCGATTAAAATACAGTGTCAGGCACAGATCGAAACTGTCTGAAGCTTGCGGCAAGCTGGTGTAAAACGTGAATATTGCCATGAAGTAAAACGATGACGAATTACGTAAGGATGTACACGACAAATGTTTCTGCTTAAAGCGTATGCTGTTGCGACATCAGGGTACAGACAAACACCAGCGTCACGATGCTTTCGAGGCAATCGTAGAAAGAATATAAAGCCAACTTCTCTGAAGAAGAACTGGCAGAAAAAGACTGAAATGATCGGCCGTTACTACCACGATGTAGAAAAAGAAGCTATGCGCCGTGCAATCCTCGACGAAGGGTAAACGTCATGGACGGCCGTAAGACAACTGAGATCCGTCCGATCTGGATCGAAACAGATTATCTTCCGGGACCTCACGGTTCAGCAGTCTTCACTCGTGGTGAAACTCAGTCACTGACAACTGTTACGCTTGGTACCAAAGCCGACGAAAAAATGGTTGACGACGTACTGAACCACAGCAAAGAACGTTTCCTTTTACATTATAACTTCCCTCCGTTCTCTACCGGTGAAGCAAAAGCTCAGCGTGGTGTAGGGACGTCGCGAAATAGGTCACGGAAACCTGGCTCACCGTGCATTGAAACGTATGATACCGGAAGATTACCCCTACGTTATCCGCGTAATCTCTGACATCCTCGAATCAAACGGTTCTTCTTCTATGGCAACAGTTTGTGCAGGAGTACGCTGGCTCTGAGAGATGCCGGTGTTCCGATGAAGAAACCAGTTATCAGGTATCGCAAATGGGGTTGATCTCTGAAAACAAAGGTCAGAACTATGCTATTCTTTCCGATATCTTAGGAGACGAAGACCACCTGGGAGATAGGGACTTCAAGGTAACAGGTACAAAAGACGGTATCACTGGCTACTCAGATGGACATCAAGGTTAGACGGACTGTCATACGAAATCCTTGAAAACGCATTAGCTCAGGCAAGAGAGAAGGCCGTAATGCATCTTAGGCAAGATCATGGAAGCTCTCAACCGGCAACCCGTGAAGATCTGAAACCGCATGCACCTCGTATCGAAACGATGATGATCGGTAAAGAATTCATCGGAGCCGTAATCGGGCCCGGGGTGGAAAGATCATCCAGGGTATCCAGGAAAAGACTGGTGCTGTTATCTACACGATCGAAGAAGTTGACGGATTCGGTATGAATCGAGATTTTCAAGGAACAAACAAAGATACTATCGATGCTGCTATCAGAGCAATCAAAGGTATCGTTGCCGTTCCGGAAGTAGGCGAAGTATACGAAGGAAAGATCTCTTCTAATCATGCCTTACGGTGCATTCGTTGAATTCATGCCGGGCAAAGACGGTCTGCTTCATATCTCTGAAATCGACTGGGCTCGTCTGGAAACAGTAGAACAGGCTGGTTTGAAAGAAGGCGATACGATCCAGGTTAAGCTGGTAGACATCGACGCAAAGACCGGTAAGTTCAAAACTTTCACGCAAGGGTATTGTTACCGAAGCCGGAAGGTTACGAAGAACGTCTCGCCGAGACCCAGAAAAGAGGCCCGAGACCAGAACGTGGCGACCGCGGTGACCGTGGCCCTCGTCAGGATCGCGGAGATCGCAATAACCGTGGCGATCGTTAATAAACGACTTTCTTATATACATTATATAAAGAGCTATCCGCAATTCGGGTAGCTCTTTTTTTACCTCGTTCCATTAAACCTGCTTGCTCACACAATTATCAGCAAGCCTGTTTACAATTATGGGTAAACCTGTCGATAATTATCAACAAGCTTGCCCATAATCATCGACAGCAAAATACAATAAAGAAAAAACCTGCTCCCTTAACAGGAGAACAGGTTTCTTACCTCTTATAATTATATTATTCTTATTTACTGCAAGAGCAACGCGGTTTCAGTTGTTTGAAGAAATCGTTGCCTTTATCGTCAACCAGAATGAAGGCAGGGGAAATCTTCTACTTCGATCTTCCAGATTGCTTCCATTCCCAGTTCAGGATATTCCAGACATTCTACCTTCTTGATAGCTTCTCCTGTGCAAGGATAGCAGCCGGACCACCGATACTTCCCAGGTAGAAACCACCATGTTTCTGGCAAGCGTCTGTTACCTGCTGGCTACGGTTACCTTTAGCGATCATGATCATGCTACCGCCGTTGTCCCTGGAACAGGTCGACATATGAGTCCATACGACCGGGCAGTTGTCGGGCCAAACGAACCGGAAGCCATTCCTGCCGGAGTCTTGGCCGGGCCTGCATAATAAATAGGATGATCTTTGATATACTGAGGCAGACCTTCGCCCTTATCGATACGTTCTTTCAGTTTTGCGTGAGCGATTGTCGCGGCCTACCACGATTGTACCGCTCAAAGAAAGGCGGGTTGAAACCGGATATTTGGTCAGTTCTTTCAGGATATCTGCCATCGGTTGGTTCAGATTGATCTTAACTGCGTTACCTTCACCGGCTTTACGCAATTCTGCAGGGATCAGACGACCTGGGTTGGAATCCATCTTTTCGATCCAGATACCCTCTTTATTGATCTTAACATTTAATATTACGATCCGCAGAACAGGAAACACCCATACCCACCGGACAAGAAGCACCGTGACGGGGCAGACGAACGATACGTAAGTCGTGTGCATAATATTTACCACCGAACTGAGCACTCCAGACCAATGTTGTGAGCAGCTTCCAATACTTGCGTTTTCAAGTTCGATATCACGGAAAGCACGTCCGCCTTCGTTGCCGCTTGTAGGCAAATTGTCATAATAATGAGTAGAAGCCAGCTTAACAGTCAGCAGGTTCTTTTCTGCTGAAGTACCGCCGATAACGAATGCAATATGATAAGGAGGGCAAGCAGCCGTTCCTAATGTCTTCATCTTTTCAACCAGGAAAGGAACCAGAGTCTGTCGGATTCAGGATCGCTTTTGTTTCCTGGAACAAATAAGTCTTGTTGGCAGAACCACCGCCTTTTGCTACACAAAGGAATTTATATTCCAAAGCCCTTCAGTTGCTTCCAGGTCGATCTGTGCAGGCAAATTACATTTTGTATTTACCTCGTCATACATATTCAACGGAGCATTCTGAGAATAACGCAGGTTTTCTTCTGTATATGTTTTGTAAACACCCAACGACAACGCTTCTTCATCGCAATAACCTGTCCAGACATGCTGGCCTTTTTCACCGTGGATGATTGCTGTACCTGTATCCTGACAGAAAGAGAAGCTGGCCTTTGGCTGAAACTTCGGCCATTACGAAGGAAAGTCAAGGGCAACAAATTTGTCGTTGTCGCTGGCTTCCGGATCAACTCAGGATCTTAGCAACCTGTTCGTTGTGTTCGGGAGCGAAGCATAAGAAGCCACATCACGCGGAAAGCAGCGTTAGCCATTGCCGTTAGTCCTTCTTTTGCAATTTTCAGCATCGGTTGTCCTTCAAATTCGGATACCGACACATAATCTTTTTGTAAGCAGATAATACTCTGTAGTATCCGGTCCCAGTGGGAACGGTTCCTGATACTTGAAAGGAGGGTGTTGCCATATCTTTATTATTTAATTATGTAATATTGGTTTTATAATTCAAGAATGATCCGTTTTCGCATGGCAAACTTAGATAAAAATCACGAAATACGGGAGAGGTTTTTGAAAAAGAAAAACATATATTTGCATGAATATGAAAAAGCTTACCATATTTTTTCACATTGTGTCTGCTCATAACCAACCATTTGACAGCACAGATAAGTCACGGAGGCAAACCACTTCCGATGACGGAAATCAACACCCGCTCCGGTAGCATATTCAAAGAAATGCCATCCTTTGATATAAAAGAGCAACTACGTATCGACTCCCTAAAATGAAAGTGATTTGCGCAGTGGTTATCACTTTGCCTATAAGTTTATGACGGGACTTTACACCGGAGAATTCGGGTACTCGCTTTAACACTGGCGGATGGTACCCGGGTATGGCGTTCTGGGCATACGCTCGGCCGGGGCTTTTTTCTATTAATGTATTATTCTCGGAATATGAAGTGCCGGAAGGTGCCCGGCTTTTCCTTTATAATCCTGATCAGACACATATATTGGGTTCATTCAACCAGCTTAATAATTCGGAACTGGGATTATTGCCTGTTGCACCGAGGTACAGGGAGACGAATTGATCATCGAATATCAGGAACCGGCAAATGCTCCGTTTCACGGAAAGCTGAAGGTTGGCGAAGTGAACCATGATTATCGCGGATTTAAAAGATATGAGCCCTATGGAGACAGTCCTTATTTCGTCTGTATGAAACCGTTGGCCTGTCTGCAAGGGGATACAGATAAGTATGACGAGATCGGGCGAAGCGTCATTCTGATCGTTATCAACGGAGAAACTGCTTGTACGGGTACATTAATCAACAATACGGAAAATGACGGTAAACCTTATATTCTGACAGCTCGTCTCATTGCCTGAAACGATCAATTTAGGGCTGATGATCCAGACTATGAATTGGTGGCCGGTAATATCGTTACCTTCTTCAACTACGAAAGTCCCCTTTGTGATCCCGTTATGAGAGGTACAGAAGAAATGTCGATGGCATCGACCCTTTTCAGGGCAACCAATGAAGAGACGGATATGGCACTGTTGGAATTAATGGAAACTCCACCTGTTTACTACCAGCCCTTACTACGCCGGATGGAATGCTAAAGATCAAGGGATTGCACCTTATATAGGTATACATCATCCAAAACGCATCCGTAAAAAGAGTTGTAAAAAACAGATAACGTAGTATTAAGTTCTTATCCTAAATATCCATTTGAGAAGGACGGACACTGCATGTGGAAAAATGGACAGAAGGATGTACATATGGTGGTTCATCCGGTTCTCCTTTGTTCGACAACAACAATCGTATAATCGGAGGCCTTTCCGGGGGAGAGTCCAAATGCTCGTACCTCTACGACGATTACTATTTCGCATTAGCCAAAAGCTGGGATTTTTCCTCTGATGCCGACAAACAATTAAAAGCATGGCTCGACCCTTTCAACCGAAATAAAGAACTCACCTGCAATGGCCTCGACCCTTACAGCACCACACCCGCTATCCGCCTGAGTAACATTAGTGAAAGCGGTAAAACAAGCACGATAGAAACGACAGCCCTCCCCTCACCCGGAACAGGGCCGGCTTTCGGTAATAACTCATTAGGCATGACCGAGTTTGCAGAGATTTACAAAACAACCGGCGATGCGACTGTTTTCGGCACTTATATAGTCAATCCGGCTATCAGCGACTCTAAAAACATCGACATAGAAATAACCGTTTACAGTGGCTCCGACAAACCGGAAAGGCTTTTACACTCCGAATCATTCCAACCGAAATTCACAACGTTTGAGAAAGAAGACTTCGAAAGCGTCTCCAAGCCATTGAACCGCGATCAGGAATCATTTATTACATTTTCTGAACCGGTAGCAGTGTCCGGAACTTTCTTTGTCGGATACAGAATCAAGCCTTCTACAGACAACGTTTCCTTCTCGGCATTCAACCTTCCGAAAGGAGAAACCACCAAGAACACCACATGGATCAATTATAAAGGGCAATGGATAGAGGCAACCGCTCACCCGGCATCACCGATGAGCACATCCTTGTTTGTGGATCCGGTCATTCAGTATAACACGGCATCAGCCAATGCTTCGATCGAAAAAAGTAATCCTATCCGTATCTTTATGGGGGCAAATCCCGGAACAGTTCATGTCCTGCTACCGGAAGATATCCGGCAAGCCCGGTATACTTTATTCACGGCAGATGGAAAAACGCTGCAGGGCGGCACGGTCTACGCCGGGCAAAATACAGTGACAACACCCTCTGCCACAGCAGGGATCTATCTGATACAGGTTACTTACAATAATGAAAGTTTCACGCAAAAGATATTATTTTAATCAAAAATACACAATAAGTAAGTCGGAAATACCAGATTGTTGTATGATCAAAGACAAAGCAAATACAAAAAATTAACCTAATTACATCGGAGTGGTCGCCTTAAGAAAGGCCATAAATACTACTATTTGCATCCATTTCAGCCAAAAAGAGGTTGCCGATTCATTAATAAGTATTAATTAGAAAGATTTTATTGTATCTTTGCTATTCATAACAAAAAAATGCTTTAGTTTTGCACTTTGATGGCTAAGGGACAATTGAAAGTGAATATATAAACATAGTAACATTTTAAACTTACATCAAATTATGAACAAAAAGTTTTTATTGTCATTCTTCGTAATGGCAGCAATTTTAACCCTTTCTTCTTGTTCTAACAAGTTGAAACCGCTAGCTGAAGAGTATATCAAAGCTGAGCCGCAGCCGCTAGAGGCTATCGGAGGCAAAGTTCCGGTAACTATCAACGCAACATTCCCTGCAAAATGGTTCAACAAAAAAGCTGTTGTAACAGTAACTCCGGTTCTTCGTTACGCAGGTGGTGAAGCATGGGGAACATCTTACACTTACCAAGGTGAAAAAGTAAAAGGCAACAATCAGGTTATTGCACAGAAAGAAGGTGGCAACGTAACTATGAAGTCTGCATTTACTTACAAACCGGAAATGAAGAAATCTGAATTGTATTTGACTTTCGACGCAAAGATCAAGAACAAAACAGTTAAATTGCCGGACGTAAAAATCGGTGAAGGTGTAATCGCTACTTCTGAACTGGCTGACGCTGCTACTGCAACTGCTGCTATCGCTGCTGACAAATTCCAGCGCATCATCAAAGAAGCTCACGATGCAAACATCATGTTCCTTATCCAACAGGCTGAATTGCGTGCTAAAGAGTTGAACTCTGACGCAATCAAAGAATGGAAAGAACTGGTTAAAAACGCTGACGAAGCTCCTAATCAGAACGTAGCAATCGAAATCTCTGCTTATGCATCTCCTGATGGTGGTGTTAAGTTGAACACAGGTCTGGCAGAAAGACGTGAAGGTAACACTTCTAAATATCTGAACAAAGAGTTGAAGAAAATGAAAGTTGACGCTCCGGTTGACGCTCGTTACACTGCTCAGGACTGGGAAGGTTTCAAAGAATTGGTATCTGCTTCTAACCTGCAGGACAAAGACCTCGTATTAAGAGTTATCTCTATGTATCAGGATCCTGAAACAAGAGAAAAAGAAATCAAAAATATCTCTGTTGTTTATTCTGACCTGGCTGAAACTATCTTACCTCAGTTGCGTCGTTCTCGTTTGACTGCTAACATCGAAATCATCGGTAAGTCTGACGACGAAATCAGCGCATTGGCTAAGAGCAATCCTTCAGAACTGAACATCGAAGAAATTCTGTATGCTGCTACTCTGACTAACAACGATGCTGAAAAGATGGCTATCTATACAAAAGCTTCTGAATTGTATCCTAACTGCTACCGTACTTGGAACAACATCGGTATGATGGCGTTCAAGGCTGGTGACCTGGCTAAGGCTGAACAGATGTTCAACAAATCTAACTCTGTTAAGGCTAACAACGAAGCTAACATGAACTTAGGTCTTATCGCTCTTACTAAGGGTGACCAAGCTAAAGCTCAGCAATTGTTCGGTAACGCTGCTGGTGTAGCTGAATTAGGCGAAGCTCTGGGTGTTCTTTACCTGGAACAAGGCGAATATGCTAAGGCTGTTAACTCTTTCGGTTCAGTTAAAACAAACAACGCTGCTTTGGCTCAGTTGTTAGTTAAGGATTATAGCAAAGCTTCTCAGACTTTGAACGCTGTTGCTAACCCTGACGCTACTACTTCTTACCTGAAGGCTGTTGTTGCAGCTCGTACAAACGATGCAAACGCAGTTATCAGCAACCTGAAAGCTGCTATCGCTGCTGACAAAGCTATAGCTAAAGAAGCTGCTATCGATCTGGAATTTGCAAAATATGCAACTAACGCAGATTTCGCCAGCTTAGTTAAGTAATTAAGTTTACAACCTACATACAAAGAGGGAGCCCAAAAGGTTCCCTCTTTTTTTATGTCCTAAAATATACCTGTATCCTATCGGAATGACCCATAAATAGTTTATATTTACAGCAGGAAACAAATGGATCAGAAACCACTTAATAGACTAGTTATGAAACGAATTCTACTCTTTTGCCTGATTTGTATCGTGCATACTACCGGCCTTGTTGCTCAGATAGACAGTACACAATTTCTGTTGAAAGGTTTTCAGGATGGATACGTCTTTTACAAAGACGGCCGTCAATTCCAGGTTCCGATGAACTATAGCCTGCTGATCAAGAAATTCCTCTTTCTTGACCCAAACGATAATAACAACATAAAAGAATTCCTCGAACCGGAGATGGTCGCAACGATCAAGATCGGGGACAGGATCTTTCTGCCCACCAAAGACGGAGCCACGGAAGTGCTGCAAATGAATCCTCCTCTTTTCGTCCAATACAAAGGTTCCATGCGTTGGGAAGGGAAACAGGTCGGATACGGTGGACGTTCGGAAACCTCGGCCGTAGAGTCTTATTCCACCTTCCAGGCCGGAGCCACCGTACATAAACTGGAAACAGAAAAACTTATCCTAACCAGCATATTCAAGATATTTCGCATCGAACGAGGTAGCAAACAATATCGTTTCTCCAGCGAGAAACAATTCCTGAAAGCTTATCCGGAACATAAAGAGGTATTAAGGAAATACATTAAAGACAATGATATAAACTTCGAAGTAATAGAGGACGTGTTGCAGGTTTACAACCATGCGGCGACCTTGTAGAATGTTTTACCGGTTAAAATTCCCCACTTCTTTTATTCATGTGGGGAATATCCCCCACAACAACGGGGAATGTTCCCCACTGCAATGGGGATAAACTCCCACTGCAGTGGGGAAATGTAAATTAAGCTTTGCGATCAAACATGGGAAAGGTATCACTTGCTACGCTCTATAGCGTAAAGCTGCACAGGATATAGGTATAGAGTAAAAGCGTACCATCCATAAAAAGCGTAAGAAACAAAAACGGATGGTTCTTTGCAGAGCCATCCGTTTTCTATTATAGTATATTACTTCTTATTATCTACCCTGACGCTTACGTTCCGTTTCATCCAGAATGATCTTACGCATACGCATATAGTTCGGTGTGATCTCTACATATTCATCTCCTTTGATATACTCCAAAGCATCTTCCAGACTGAATACGATAGGAGGAGCCAATGATACTTTATCATCAGAACCTGAAGCACGCATATTGGTCAGTTTCTTCGACTTCGTTACGTTTACTACCAGGTCACCTTCCTTGGTGTGTTCACCAACCACCTGACCGGCATAAACATCTTCCTGCGGAGAGATGAAGAAACGGCCGCGCGACTGAAGGTTGTTCAACGCATAAGCAAATGCCGTACCACCTTCCATAGCAATGATCGAGCCGTTGCTACGACGTTCGATCTCCCCTTTCCACGGTTGATATTCGAGGAAACGGTGCGCCATGATCGCTTCACCGGCAGAAGCAGTCAGAACGGCATTGTTCAAACCGATAATACCACGTGAAGGTATATTGAATTCAAGATGCATACGGTCGTTCTTGCTTTCCATCATTGTCATCTCGCCTTTACGCTTCGTTACCATATCGATGATACGGCTGGAAGACTCTTCCGGAAGATTGATAGTCAGCTGTTCAACCGGTTCGCATTTTACTCCGTCAATTTCTTTAATGATTACCTGCGGCTGACCAACCTGCAATTCGTATCCTTCACGACGCATTGTTTCGATCAACACAGACAAGTGAAGTACGCCACGGCCATATACCAACCAGGAGTCGGCCGAATCGGTAGGAACCACACGCAATGCCAGGTTCTTATCCAACTCTTTCTGCAGACGCTCAAAGATGTGGCGTGATGTCACGAACTTACCGTCTTTTCCAAAGAACGGAGAGTTGTTGATGGTAAAGAGCATAGACATGGTCGGCTCATCGATCGCGATCGTCGGCAATGCTTCCGGTTCATTTACATCAGCAATTGTTTCACCGATCTCAAACCCTTCGATTCCGATAACAGCACAAATATCACCCGACTGAACTGAAGATACTTTGGTACGTCCCAAACCTTCAAACACATCGACTTCTTTTATTTTTGATTTCACCATCGTTCCGTCACGCTTACACAGCATAACATCCTGACCTTCCTTCAACTCTCCACGGTGAACACGTCCCACAGCGATACGTCCCACATATTTAGAGAAGTCGAGCGAAGTAATCAACATCTGGGGAGTACCTTCCAACACTTTCGGCTCCGGAATATATTCGATAATGGCATCCAGCAACGCCAGAATGTCTTCCTTCGGTTCCTTCCAGTCGGTCGACATCCAACCCTGTTTGGCAGAACCATAGATTGTCGGAAAGTCCAACTGTTCTTCCGTTGCATCCAGACTGAACATGAGTTCGAAAACCATTTCCTGCACTTCCGACGGACGGCAGTTCGGTTTGTCTACCTTATTAATAACAACAATCGGCTTCAGCCCCAGTTGAATTGCTTTCTGCAACACGAAACGGGTCTGAGGCATCGGGCCTTCAAACGCATCGACCAAAAGCAGACAGCCATCAGCCATGTTTAATACACGTTCAACTTCACCTCCGAAATCGGCATGCCCCGGAGTATCAATAATATTGATTTTATAATCCTTATAATTAATAGAGACATTCTTGGCCAGGATCGTAATTCCTCGTTCACGTTCCAAGTCATTGTTGTCCATAAACTGATCCGGCTCTGCCTGTCCTTCACGGAAAAGCTTACCGGCTAATAACATCTTATCCACAAGCGTCGTTTTGCCGTGGTCTACGTGCGCGATAATCGCGATGTTTCTGAGTTTTTGCATCGAAGACTAATTTATTGACTGCAAAAGTACGACAATTTTACGATATGTATGTGATTTTCATGTTGCAAAATATAAAAAAGATACTGAAAACAGTTGTCAAACAAAAAAGTTATGCATATCTTTGTCGCCGCTTAGATAATATAGTATCAATTTATTAAAGTAAAAAGAATCATGCAATTAGATTCAGCAAAGAAAAAAGAATTATTCGAAAAGTACGGCAAATCAGCAACAGACACAGGTTCTGCAGAAAGCCAGATCGCTCTGTTCACAGTTCGTATTTCTCACTTAACAGAACACTTGAAAGCTAATCACAAGGATTACAGCACTGAAAGAGCTCTGAAAATGTTAGTAGGTAAACGTCGTCGTTTACTGGATTATCTGATCAAAGTTGATATCACAAGATACCGTGCTATCATCAAAGAGCTTGGTATCAGAAAATAAGAAACAGCTTCTCCGAAAGTTCGTAAAAGGACAACTCTTTATTGGGTTGTCCTTTTTTTCTTTCAGTAAATTACATGGTAAAATAAAATATTAATGTAAATTTGCGGCGTTTAGTTACAAATTAAAAGACATACTAATAAAATCATACTTATGGGAAACAACAAAATTATCGGAGCCAAGATTAAAAGTATCCGTGATTCTAAACAACTTTCCATCGAAGAAGTGGCCGAACGTTCCGGCCTGAGTGTAGAACAGATCGAACGCATCGAAAGTAATGTAGATTTTCCTTCGCTCGCACCACTCATCAAAATAGCACGGGTACTGGGAGTCCGTCTGGGTACATTCCTCGACGACCAGTCTGAACTCGGCCCGGTAATCTGCCGTAAGAAAGACAGCAACGACTCTAACAGCATCGGTTTCACCAACAATTCGATGGAGAACCGCAAACATATGGAGTATCACTCTCTGTCGCAGGATAAGTCAGGCCGCCATATGGAGCCGTTCCTGATCGATGTGGCTCCGTCGGAAGAGGGCGTCGACTTTGTTCTTTCTACCCATGAAGGAGAAGAGTTTATATATGTGCTCGAAGGTGTGCTCGAAATAAACTACGGAAAGAATACATATATATTGGAAGAAGGCGATAGCATTTATTACGACTCGATCGTTGCCCACCATGTACATGCGGCTGCTGAAAGTACAGCTAAGATACTCGGAGTCGTTTATACCCCATATTAATTGAAAGAAGGATATGGAAATACAATTGCAAGACAAAACACTGGGGCAATGGTTGGAACATTGGGCCGAAACCATCCCGGATAAAGAATATCTGGTTTACTCGGATCGCGACCTGCGTTTCACCTGGAAAGAATTCAACAACCGTGTAGACCGGATGGCAAAAGGAATGCTGTCTATCGGAATCGAGCATGGCACACATGTCGGTATCTGGGCAACCAATGTCCCCGACTGGCTGACTTTCCTTTATGCAACTGCCAAGATTGGGGCTGTTGCCGTCACAGTGAATACAAACTACAAACAGAATGAATTGGAATTCCTAGTAGAGAACGCCGATATTCATACGATGTGTATCACCGACGGAGTCTTCGACGGCAGCTATATCGATATGATGTATGCTATGCTTCCCGAGCTGAAAGAATCACAGCGCGGCTACCTGAAGAGCAAACGTTTCCCGAAACTGAAAAATGTTGTTTATATCGGCCAGGAGAAATATCGCGGTATGTATAACACACCGGAACTGTTATTGCTGGGAGAAAACATCAGCGACGACAAACTGGAAGAAGCCAAGAAGCTCGTTACCTGCCACGATGTTGTCAACATGCAATATACTTCCGGCACGACAGGTTTCCCGAAAGGTGTCATGCTGACGCACTATAATATAGCCAACAACGGTCTGCTGACCGGTGAGCATATGAAGTTCACTACCGAAGACAAGCTTTGTTGCTGTGTTCCCCTCTTCCACTGCTTCGGCGTGGTATTGGCTTCCATGAACGTACTGACACATGGTTGCACACAGGTAATGGTCGAAAAGTTCGATCCGCTGGTGGTGCTGGCGTCCATCCACAAAGAAAGATGTACGGCACTTTACGGCGTTCCGACCATGTTCATTGCCGAACTCAACCACCCGATGTTCCCGATGTTCGACCTGACTTCGCTGCGCACCGGTATCATGGCCGGTTCACTGTGCCCGGTGGAACTGATGCGCCAGGTAGAAGAGAAAATGTATATGAAGGTAACCAGTGTATATGGCCTGACGGAAACATCGCCCGGTATGACTCATTCCCGTATCGATGATCCGGCAGAAGCACGTCACAATACGGTTGGCCGCGACTTTGAATTTACGGAAGTACGCGTCATCGATCCTGAAACAGGCGAGGAATGTCCGGTTGGCGTACAGGGGGAAATGTGTAACCGTGGTTACAACAACATGAAAGGTTACTATAACAATCCTGCCGCGACTGCCGAGGTGATCGATAAAGAAGGCTTCCTGCATAGCGGCGACCTCGGTATAAAAGACGAAAACGGTTACTACCGCATCACCGGCCGTATCAAGGATATGATCATCCGTGGAGGCGAAAATGTCTACCCGCGTGAGATAGAAGAATTCCTTTATCACCTGGAAGGCGTAAAAGACGTCCAGGTGGCCGCCGTCCCGTCCAAAAAATATGGAGAAGAAGTCGGTGCGTTTATCATTCTGCATGAAGGCGTTACGATGACTGACGATGTGGTAAAGGATTTCTGCCGTGGAAAGATTGCCCGTCATAAGATACCGAAATATATCTTCTTTGTCGATACCTTCCCGATGACGGGTAGCGGAAAGATACAGAAGTTCAAATTGAAAGACCTCAGCCTCAAATTGCTGGCCGAACAAGGTATCACTCCGGTATAATTTGTTATCTTTGCGACACATTCAAAATAATTATTATTTATGTCACAATTATTTCCAACTAATCTGCCTTACAAAGTGGCAGATATGGGTTTGGCAGAATTCGGTCGCAAAGAGATTGAAATCGCCGAACACGAAATGCCGGGATTGATGGCGCTTCGCCAGAAATATGCCGATCAGAAACCTCTGAAAGGTGCCCGTATCACCGGCTCACTGCACATGACAATCCAGACTGCAGTGTTAATCGAAACATTAGTTGCGTTGGGAGCGGATGTACGCTGGGCAAGCTGTAACATCTTCTCTACACAGGATCATGCCGCCGCAGCTATTGCTGCAACAGGTGTTCCCGTTTTTGCCTGGAAAGGTGAAACACTGGAAGAATACTGGTGGTGTACCGATATGGCACTCCGTTTCCCCGACGGAAAAGGCCCGCAGATGATTGTTGACGACGGAGGCGATGCTTCTCTGCTTGTTCACATGGGATATCGTGCTGAAAACGATGCTGAGACGATCAACCGTAAAGGTGGAAACCATGAAGAACAGGTTATTCTGGATACACTGAACAGTATCCTGAAAGAAGATAACCAGCGCTGGCATCGTACGATAGCTGAAATGAAGGGTGTTTCGGAAGAAACGACTACCGGTGTTCACCGTCTGTACCAGATGATGGAGAAAGGCGAACTGCTGGTTCCGGCTATCAATGTGAACGACTCTGTAACAAAATCCAAATTCGATAACCTGTATGGCTGCCGCGAGTCGCTGGCCGACGGTATCAAACGTGCAACCGACGTAATGATTGCAGGTAAAGTGGTAGTCGTTGCCGGATATGGTGACGTAGGTAAAGGTTGTGCCCACTCCATGCGCTCTTACGGAGCCCGCGTGCTGGTGACTGAAATCGACCCGATCTGTGCACTTCAGGCTGCAATGGAAGGATTCGAAGTGACTACGATGGAAGATGCCGTTAAGGAAGGAAATATATTCGTTACGACTACCGGTAACTGTGATATTATCACGATCGGACATATGTCGCAGATGAAGGATCAGGCAATTGTTTGTAACATCGGTCACTTCGACAACGAAATACAGGTAGACAACCTGGTTAACTACCCGAATATCAAGCACACCAACATCAAACCGCAGGTGGATAAATACACATTCCCTACCGGAAACTCTATCTTCCTGCTGGCTGAAGGCCGTTTGGTAAACTTGGGTTGTGCAACAGGCCACCCGTCGTTTGTGATGAGTAACTCATTCACCAACCAGGTATTAGCCCAGATCGATTTGTGGACAATGCCTTACGAAATAGGTGTTTACCGCCTGCCGAAACGCCTGGACGAAGAAGTTGCCCGCCTGCACCTCGAACGTATCGGCGTGAAACTGTCTACGTTGAGCCCGAAACAGGCCGATTATATCGGAGTACCGGTAGAAGGCCCGTACAAAGCTGATCACTACAGATATTAACAGGCATTCAATCCCGACCGCGATCGACACATCCTCTCGGTCGGGATTGATACCTCATCTCGGTCGCAATCGACACCTTATTCCGGGCGCAATCGGCTTCCTATTACGATCACGAATAAATAAAACTCCTGACAATAGTTATGTTATACCGAAGTAAAGCACCTTTCAGATTAGGTATTGCCGGAGGAGGGACAGATGTATCTCCTTATTCAGACCTCTATGGTGGTGCTATCCTCAACGTTACCGTCAACTTATATGCCCACGCCACTATCCGCCCGCTTAACAACGGGAAGATACGGCTCATCCACATCAACGAAAACATCACGGAGGAGTTCGATGCCGTCAGCCAGCTTCCACTGGAAGGCAGATTGTTGTTACAGCGGGGCATCTACAACTCGATCGTTTCGCGGTATAACAACGGAGAACCTCTTTCTTTCGAACTGATCACCCAGATGGATGTGCCTTCCGGTTCCGGTCTCGGCACCTCTTCCACCCTCGTTGTCGCTATCCTCGGAGCATTCACCGAATGGCTGCGATTGCCGCTGGGTAAATACGACATTGCACATTACGCTTACGAAATAGAACGCATCGACCTCAACATGGCCGGTGGTAAACAAGACCAGTATGCGGCCACCTTTGGAGGTGTCAACTTCATGGAGTTCCTGGAAGACGACAAAGTAATCGTCAATCCGCTCCGTATCAGCGACGACATCCTGCAGGAATGGGCGATGAACACTGTCCTTTTCTATACCGAACAGCAACGTTGCTCCGGAAAGATCATCGAAGAACAGGCCGAGAACGTCAAAAACAACAAAAACGATTCGCTGGAAGCCATGCACAACGTGAAGCATGAGGCTTTCCGCATGAAGAATTGCCTGCTAAGGGACGAACTCATCGAACTGGGAAAAGCCCTGAACACGAGCTGGACGAACAAGAAGAAGATGGCACGCAATATCTCCAACGAATTTATCGATCATATCTACGAAACAGCCATCGCCAACGGTGCCCTGGGAGGAAAGATCTCCGGAGCCGGAGGGGGAGGATTCATGTTTTTCTATTGCCCCGGCAATAGCTGCTATAAAGTGTCCGAAGTATTGGAGAAGATGAATATCGGACGTATACAACAATTTGAATTTTGCAAGAAAGGATTGAACACATGGACAGTAAAGGAATAATCAGAAAACGGTTGGAGCAACACCGCGACGTAATCGAGCAGATCCTGTCGGATGAGAAGTTGCAGGACATGATCGCACAGATCACTGAAACGATTGTCACCTGTTTCAAATACGGGGGACGGGTCTATTTCTGCGGAAACGGGGGAAGTGCCGCCGATGCACAACATCTGGCAGCCGAGTTCTCCGGTAAGTTCTATCTGGAACGGGATATCCTGCCGTCCGAAGCATTACACTGTAACTCTTCTTACATCACAGCCGTATCCAACGACCTTAGCTTCGAGATCATCTATTCCCGCCTTATTTCGGGTATAGGGAAAGCCGGTGATGTCCTGATAGGCTTATCTACCTCAGGTAATTCGGCCAATATCGTAAAAGCATTCGAGACGTGCCATGAAAAGGCGATCACGACAGTGGCCTTTACTGGTTCCGACGGGGGACGGATGCGTGAATTATCCAAACTCATCATCAATGTGCCGTCTACCGATACACCGCGCATCCAAGAGGCGCATATCACCATCGGACATATCATTTGCGAGCTGGTAGAAGAAGAAATATTCGGTAAAAAGAAATAAGATGGAATGTATCATACTGGCAGGAGGAATGGGGACACGGCTACAAAGCGTAGTATCGGACGTTCCTAAATGTATGGCGCCGGTGGCCGGACATCCTTTCCTGTATTACCTGATAACCTCTCTGATTGAAGCGGGATTCAACCATATCATCCTTGCCCTGGGATACAAGCATGAAATTATTGAGGAATGGATCGAGGCCAATGCATTCCCCATCCATATATCTACCGTTACGGAAGAGACTCCGCTGGGTACGGGGGGGGCCGTCAGACTGGCTTTATCTAAGGCTGAAACCAACGAAATATTTATCTTAAATGGTGATACATTCTTTGGCGTCTGTTATCCGGAGATGTTGGGCTTGCATAAGTCAACACAATCGGCGGTTACCGTTGCCCTGAAAAGAATGGAGAAGTTCGACAGATACGGAGTGGTCGATATAGAACAGCCAACCAGCCGTATCCAGCGCTTCAACGAAAAGCAGTATTGCGAATCAGGCCTGATCAACGGAGGTGTATACCTGATCAACCGTCACGAACTGGACAACTTCCCGATGATGTTCTCACTGGAGAAAGACTTCTTTGAAACGGCCGTTCGTACATCTACCCTTTCCGGCTATATATCGGAAGGTTACTTTATAGACATCGGTATCCCCGAAGATTACGAACGTGCCCAAACAGACTTTAAAGATGAAAAGTACAAGACCATATAGCACGTTATTCCTGGATCGCGACGGCGTTATCAACAAACAACGCCCGCATGATTATGTCAAATCACCGGACGAGTTCATCTTCCTTGACGGAGTATTGGAAGCCCTCGAACTTCTTTCCCCCTTGTTCGATCATATCGTGATCGTTACTAATCAACGGGGGGTTGGTAAAGGGGTTATGAGTAGGGAGACATTAGAAGAGATACATGCCTCTATGTTGGCTACGATAGCACTTCACGGAGGAAGAATAGACAAAGTATATGTTTGTACCGCAACCAGCGATTCCCATAAAAGCCGGAAACCGAATATCGGCATGGCTCTTCAGGCTAAACAGGACTTTCCAGACATCGACTTCTCTACCAGTTTTATGGCCGGCGATAGTATAAGCGATATGCTCTTTGCAAAGAATGCAGGGATTACAGGTATTTTTATTGGAAATAAATATGGCCCGGGAGAGATTTCAAAAACACTCTACCAGGCCCATTATTCTGATTTATTAAGTTTCGCTCAGGCTTTTCTCTTGTAATGTTTCTTCAGTTCTGCTTCAACATCGACCTTTTGTTTCAAAATCACCTTACGAACAAACGCATAGATAAAGCCATTACCATATCCGCCTAACTGTATAAAGCTGGTTATAATAGACAGCAACGCGATAGACAAACTCTTATTTACCCACAAAGATTCCAGGAATAATGCCAGGATATATATACCTAAAGGTAACAATGCCCAAGGACAAATAAATGAGGAGATCAGCAGGAACAAAACTCCCAAGACAAAAACAGCAGGGAGCAGATGTACAGGTTTCAATGAGTCCGGATGCATCAGATATAAATCCACACGAGCCATACCAAACACATAGACCTGTTTGTAGAAAGATTTCAGACTCACCCGGCGCTTATGATAGACATAGGCTTCCGGGAACAACTCTACGGTGAATCCGGCTTTGCGGATACGGGTGCTCAAATCAATGTCCTCTCCAAACATATCCTTAAAACCACCGACCTTCTGATAAACCTTCCGGGAGAATCCCATATTGAACGTACGTGGGACAAACTTCTCCAATCCTTTTTTACTCCCCCGGATACCACCGGTTGTCAGAAAAGAGGTCATCGAATAACTGATAGCCTTCTGCATCAGGGAAAAAGACGAATGTGCCCTGTCTGGCCCACCGAAACAATCGGCATTTGTTTCCTTCAGATAGTCTGTTACCTTTTGAAAATAATCGACAGGAATAATACAATCCGAATCGAAAAAGATCTGGTATTTACCTTCTGCACGCTCATCCCATAGTTACGGGTCAGGCTTCGTCCGGAGTTCGGCTTAAAGAAATAACGTACATTCAACCTGTCCGTATATTCTTTAACCACCTCATCACACGAACGGCAGAACCATCTTCTATAATTAAAACCTCAAAGTCTTTAAACGTCTGCACCAACAGACTGTCCAACAACTCGCGAACTTCAACCGGACGGTTATATACGGGTATTATGATTGAATAAGAGATCATTTGTCTTTTATATCTGTAGTATTACGAGATTCTTGCCAGTATTTCCAACCAGACCAACCAACTGCAGCTATCAGCAACAACAGGATCAAGAATGAGCTGTAAGACGAGACATAGGCCGCTGTCACATAAGCTTCCGGACGGAACTCAAAAACTATCGTATGCTCTCCTGCCGGAACTAACATTCCCCGTAATATCCAATCTGTACGGAAATGAGGAGCCTCTTTTCCATCGATCGTAGCTTTCCAACCTGGTTGATAATAGATTTCAGAAAAAACAGCCAGCTGTTCCGAATCGGCTTTAGTCTTATAAGTTAAACGATTGGGACGATATTTTTCAAGAACGATCGTAGCCGTAGAGTCTCTATGCGGTGTAAAACCTTCCAGATCTTTTGCGAAACGTTTATCGACAACAGCTGTCTCTAACGGATTGATCACATTTAAAGCCTCTATTTCTGCATCCGCATTATCCACGATCTCTACCTTGTCTACAAACCAGGCATTGCCAAAAGCGTATGGATTACGGATCGGAGCCTGATCCGGATTATAGATAATATAACGCATGTTCAGCATATTCAAAGAAGGTGACGCAGCCAGAACCGACATTATATCATCAACAGATTGTGCCTTTTGTAAAGCTCCGATTATATTCCGATACTCTCCATCTAACCGATGGTCGATCAACTCCTGATATCTGCGCAATTTAACAGCATGATATCCGCCGATAGAATGGTGGAAATAAGAAACATTTGTTTCCTGCCAGGGATTATTCAGACCGAATACACGGAATGACTCATCCGTATCTTTAAATATTTCTTTATCGGCAACACTTTCTTTGTATGTTTCCTGTGCAGTTTCTTTCACGTAATTACTATCATTCAGGTAACGACGATCCACACTCCACAAATCGACCAGGATCAGCACAGCCATACCAGCACTCACAAACATAGAAGTCCTGGTTTTATTCTTCGACTTCCAGAACCACATAAGCAATCCGGCTCCCAAAAGAATAAAGATCAAAGAACGTAATGCATCAGCAGAAGCCAACGAAGCACGATCCATCAACAAGGCAGTGTAATACCATTCCGGAACCTGATTCTGGAACTGGGCATCATAAAGCGAATGGAAGTTCAATAATAAGGAAGGCATTAACCAAAGTATCAAACAAATACCACCGGTTATTCCCAACGACCAAAGAAAACTCTTTTTTAAACGTGCCTCTTCAATCTTTTCTGTCAAAATTTCTCTCAATCCCCAGATACCGACAAGAGGGAACACCAATCCCGGTATTACCAACGCCATCTCCACAGTACGGAACTTATTATATAAAGGCAAATAGTGGAACATGATATCATTAAAGGCATCAAAATTCCTACCTAAAGCCAGGAACGTCAAAAAGACAGAGCCTCCTAACAGCCACCATTTCATCTGATTACGGATAACAAACATACCCAGGACAAACAAGAAACAAACCAACGCCCCGAAATAAACCGGCCCGGAAGTAAACGGCTTATCCCCCCAGTAAGTATAAGTTTGTACTTCCTTCCCCACTTGTGCCCCATTCTTCTTAAGTTCTTTGTATAATTCAGAAGAACTATCCAAAGTTCCTCCGGAGCCACCTCCATATACGTCGGGAACCATAACCGTCAGCAACTCTTTCCAGCCATAACTCCATTGGAAAGCATAGTCTTTATCCAGCCCTGTAGAAGCTTTCTCTACTTTTCCTGTTTCATCTGCTTTGGAGGTCAGCTCAGAAGCTCCACGAATGGAGTGTTGACCCAAATCCCAGTTTGAATACATATGCTGTGCATTAGGTAAAACAGCCAAAACAACACAGGCGGCCATGATCAAAGAGGTTTTTAACCATTCCCCGTAAGCTTTTTCTTTAAACATTTTTATTGCATATCCCAGATAGATGAATAAACAAAGTAGTACTAAATAATATGTTATCTGAATATGTCCGTTAGACAAAGAGAAGGTTACACCCAATAAAAATAAAACTGCTCCCCATAACCATTTCCGTTTAAACAACAAAAACATACCAGCCAATGTAACAGGCATATATCCTATAACGTAAGCTTTCACTATATGACCAGCTTCAATTATAATGATATTATAAGAAGCAAAAGCAAATGCGATAGCTCCCGCTACAGCGAGCCACCAATTCACTCCCATTACGCACATAAGAAGATAAAAACAAACTAGGCCTATAAAAATCATCGCAGCATGTGTATAGCCCGGCATTTTCAACCAACTATCTATTATACTATAAGAAGGTAGATTAGGAGCAGGGTTTCCATATCCTGATCCATAAGGCATACCTGAAAACATAGCATCAGACCATACACTAAATTCACCAGGTTCTGCTGTCTCAGCATATTTTTCAACTTGACTTCCCCCCATTCCTGCAGCTTTTATATTATCACCCTGCATGATAACTTTGCCATCGAATACAGCCGGAGAGAAATAAACCATTACTAACCCTAAAAATAAGATCAAGGCAGCGATATGCTTACCCACATTTTTCATAATACTATGCATATTATATATTATTTGTTTATACTCTTCCTTTAAACCATTTGGCCGCGTAAAAACGTATAGCGAACCATATATGAAACAGCGATGTCGACACTATTCCATAATACTGACACATAATATCGTACCTCTCCTTTAATGACGCTTTTCTTTGTGTTGTACTCACGCCACCATCCAAAAATTAGAAAGAACCATTCGTGTATTATATATTCTCTGCGCATTTTTCATACATCGAATACACCATTCGAAATCAGCAGAATAACGGTATTTTAAATCATATAACGGAGCAATAGTACGTTTTGTTATAAACGACTGATGACAAACTAACATCCCCATCCTGAAGCTTTTCCATGTAAGTTTCCCGGGAGCCTTCAATCTCCGTTTCCCCAATGATTTACCATCTTCATCAACAATAATTGTTTCCCCATATATTATATCAGGCAGAATTTTCTTTTTCTGTACCAATGAGGCAACCCGCTGTACAGTATCTGAAGTATACAAAGAATCCCCTGCATTTATAAACCAGACATAATCTCCAGTCGCTTTTTGAAGCCCCTTGTTCATCGCATCATAAATACCTTTATCCGGTTCACTGACCCAATAAGATATACCAGAAGCATATTGTTTTATTATATCCACTGTTCCATCTGTCGAACCTCCGTCAATAACAATATACTCTATATTTGAGTACGATTGGCTCAGTACATTAAGAATAGTCTGCTCCACCCAGCGGGAAGCATTATATGTGATTGTAATGATTGAAAAAAGAGGTTGTTGCATATTCATTAATGAAAAAGAAACTATAAATTAATCATTGCCAACAAACGTTCGGCAACTTTCCGGGGTGTATAATTTTCTAAAACAAACTCCCGACCATTCGTAGCAATCTCCCCTAAGACCGACGATTCATCAAGACTTTTTGCATCCTGGCTTAAGAGCTTATCTAATCGATCCACGTTTTTAATATCAATGCCTATATAATGCTTGCCATTCTCCGGCATTACAGGTAATACGCATCCATATTTTTCCAAATCCACATGAATCACACAACAAGCTGCAGCCCAAGCTTCCCACAAACGCCAGGAATCCCATTGACGAACTCTATCCCATTCATAAATATTCAAGACTCCATTTATTTCACGTGCAATTTTAGCAGTATATTTATTATAATTACCCACAGGAATAGCAAAAACCCCTCCATAGCAAGCACAAGCCATACTCGATGAAAGTTTCTTGTAGTATTCAGGATAATGCCTTGCACCGGTCTGCTTCCAGTATAAAAGATCATTACCCTTCAGTCCCTCATTAGAGAAAGCATCACACGATGTGTTCCAAATCATATACTTTGAAAAAACAGGAGCAACCAAATTCCCGACAAAATCTCTTAATTGATGTTTTGCTCTAAAATTTACCAGAACCTGAGGGACACGTTTCTTATAAGGTAAAGGAGATACAGCTTTTAATATTCTATTACAAAGACCAAACTGCCAAGGATGGAAGTTTTGAGGATATTTGTATAGTTTATTATAATGCGACTTCAAAACAATATCACACGAACGGCCACCTTTTCTAAATCCTGGAGTACGTAGGCCATCACTGTCATCCAGAAAAACCGTAATATATTTTCTCGGTTTCTTATTCAACCGGATCAACGTTTCGTCAGCTTGAGGATCCCGCTCATATATAGTATAATGGATAATTACAATATCAGCATCAGAGAGAGAGTGCTTGTCATCATATTTTATTAAAAAATCTTTTCCAATGCCAGTAAGGCAATTGGAAAAGTCTGAATAGCATGCTATTCCCATTTCTGTAAATCCTTCTGCAAGGCAAACACAGGAATGATAAATAACATCTCCCAAGTTCTTACCCCAATAAAAATAAGCCTCCATCAGAATTTATTTATCGTCTCTACTACTTTATAAATATCATCTTCCGTATGACCGAATGAAATAGGGAGGCTCAATGTCGTTCTATGGATTTCTTCCGATATGGGATATTCTCCAATAATAATTCCTTCCATTGCTTTCTGCTTATTCGGAGGGATCGGATAATGAATATCTGTTTTAATGTCATTTTTCAGAAGATATTCTTTTAACTCATCCCGTTTTGGATGACGTATATTAAAGATATGGTATACATCAAAATAGTCTGAAGAAACCGACGGTTTTATAAAATCATCTTTTAATTCTTTCAGATATATTGCAGCCAAATCTCTCTTATGCCGATTAATCTTATCAAGATATTTAAGCTTTACACTTAATAAGCCTGCCTGAATCTCATCCAAACGGGAGTTATAACCTATATAATCATTCTGATATTTAATTTTAGACCCGTAATTTCTTAAAGCCATAAACAGATCTTTCTTTTCCTGATCATTCGTTGTAATAGCCCCCGCATCTCCTAAAGCACCTAAGTTCTTAGTCGGATAAAAAGAAAAAGCCCCGATACCAAAAGTTCCGACTTTCTGCCCTTTATACATTGCTCCATGAGCCTGTGCACAATCTTCAATAACGGGTAACTTATATTTGCCGGCGATCTGCATAATAGGTTCCATATCACATGCCTTCCCATACAAATGAACAACCATGATCGCCTTGGTATTCTTTGTTATCTTTTCCTCTATTTTGAGAGGATCGATATTGTATGTATGGATATCCGGCTCTACCAACACTGGCTTAAGACCACATTGAAGAATAGATAGGATAGTTGCGATATAGGTATTCGAAGGGACAAGTACTTCACTTCCTGCAGGAAAATCATAACAACGTAAAGCCAGCATTAAAGCATCCAGTCCAGAGGCAACCCCTATACAATGTTTTGTTCCGCAGTATTGCGCGAATGCCTCTTCAAATGTTGCAACCTGTTTACCTAGAATATACCAACCACTATTCAGTAACT
>JARCFY010000353.1:0-27394 GCA_029233225.1 Lepidodactylus listeri | reverse complement strand
TGTATTCTCCCGGAGTATAGGATCACCTACCACCGATTTTCTCAGGAAACCTTCTGTATATCCCTGGCGTACCCCTTCATTAACTGCATCTTCCAGAAGCCTGCCTGTCAGCTGTACCTCCTGGCCGATTTCAAGAAATACAACCGCCATGCCCGTATCCTGGCAGATTGGTATCATATCCGAAGCTGCAATCTGCAAGTTCTCCTGAAGCTGGTTCAGAATCTTTTTGCCAAGGGGAGATTCTTCTGTGTTCTCCGCATTCTTCATAGCCTTGTCCATGTCTTCCGACAAATAATGGTTCGCCTCGATACACATTTCTTTTATATTCTTGGTGATATCTTTAACATCTACTGTACGCATATTTATGCCTCCTGTCAGGTTGTTTATCTTTATAAGTATATACGCTGCCTGAAGTTCTGTCAAAATTGGGGACGGGGTTTTTCCGGAAAACCCCCGTCCCAGATTGAATTTGGGGTGTCCCCGTCTATTATTTTTAAATTATGTATTGACAACTTGAATGGATTATGGTTATATACATATATAGTTAATCACTCAACTAATTAACCAATATACAACCAGACAGTAAAGGAGGAATGATATGAATCTGCAGCTTGATCAGGAAAAACCTATTTTCATACAGATAGCAGAAGGCATTGAAGATGGGATTCTGACAGGTGCCTTTCCGGAGGAAAGCCAGATTCCTTCCATTACAGAGTTTTCCGTTAATTATAAAATTAACCCGGCAACTGCACTGAAGGGAATCAACCTGTTAGTAGATGAAAACATTATATTTAAGAAGAGGGGTGTTGGCATGTTCGTGGCAAAAGGCGCGGTACAGCAGCTGAAAGTAAAACGGCAGGAACAATTTTATGAGAATTACATCAGTAAACTGATTGAAGAAGCAAAAAGGCTTGGGATATCCGGCGATGATATTATTGCGATGGTAGAAAGGGGATTTACAAAATGAAAGGCATAGAAGTAAACAGCATTACTAAAAATTATAAAGATACCAAGGCCCTCAATCAGGTCAGCATTCACTTTGAAGAACATAAAATCTACGGGCTGCTGGGGAGAAATGGTGCCGGCAAGTCTACACTTCTCAATATCATCAACAACCGGGTGATTCAGGACAGCGGAACCATATCATTAAATGGCAGTCCACTTCTGGAAAATGATTCGGCTCTCAGGAAGCTTTTCCTGGTAAGTGAGAAGAACCTTTATCCGGAAGGCATGAAAGTAAAAGAAGTCTTCCGATGGACAAAAGAGTTCTACCCGGATTTTGACCTGGACTATGCACACAAACTGGCAGAACAGTTTCAGCTCCCTTTGAAGAAAAAGATAAAAGGGTTATCCACAGGATATCAATCCATTTTTAAAAATGTTGTGGCGCTGTCTGTCAATGTTCCATATGTGTTCCTGGACGAACCTGTACTTGGCCTGGACGCTTACCACAGGGATTTATTTTATCGTATATTGATTGAAAAATACAGCGAAAAACCATTCACTGTTGTCATTTCCACACATTTGATTGAAGAGGTTGCAAACCTGATTGAGCACGTCATTATTATCAAAGAAGGCGAAATTATTAAAAATGAATCCAGGGAAGAGCTCTTACAAAACGGTTATACCATTTCCGGCCCGGCTTCTTTGATTGATTCGTATATTTCCGGTAAAGAAACCATTGGTACAGATATGCTGGGAGGTCTCAAAACAGCTTATATCATCGGGCGGCCCGACACTAATCTGCCAGACGGTCTTGAGATATCTGCAATGGACCTTCAAAAACTTTTTATCCAGCTCACCGGCATGTCATATTCATAACTTTGACATTCAATCATTTCAATAAATAGGAAGGTATAATCATGAAGAAATTAATAAAATATCAATTTTCCGATATAAAATATGTCTTACTGTTCTTTTATCTTATTTTAATCGCACTGATGTCAGTTGGAACCATCAATTTCTCCAGTATTGCTGGTGATGAGGTTTACGTAACTAACGGTTCCGGATTTTCAGATACGATTCTCTGCTTTGTTATTGGTCTGTGCTTTTTCAAAGAGCATTTCTGCTTTTCTCTGCAGAACGGCTATACAAGGAAAGTATTTTTTAAGAGCAGTCTGATTCTATTATTTATCATCAGCCTGATAATAGCGGCTGCAAATCTAGTGATCAATGCTTTTTTTGAAATATTTACTGCAAGCAGGCCAAATTACAATGTGGAGAACATCGTTCAGACCTTTTATCCTGAATTCTTAAGCCAGCATAATGGATTTGTAAACGTATTTACCAATTTATTCTTTTACACAGCATTAATGCTCATGTGCCTGTGCGCAGGATTCCTGATTGCCATACTATTTTACCGGGCTAATAAAATGGTTAAAGTAATCATCGCAGCCGGCCTTCCGGTGTTTGCTTTCATAGGGCTCCCGGTATTCGTTCAATTTTTTCCTAATTTATCTGCAAAAGTGATGCAAATTATACTAATTACCATGGGAGCGAATAGCGGAAATCCATTTATTGCTGTTTTAACATTCTTTATTACATCTGTAATTCTCTCAGCAATCAGTTATCTATTTGTCAGAAAATCAGAGATATAGCAAAAAGGGACAGGGTAAACTTAAAAAAGGGACAGGGTAATTTCAATTGGGGACGGGGGTTTTTCAAAAAACCCCCGTCCCCAATTGAAATTACCCCCACCCGCGAGTATAATAAAACCCAGATAGCAAGTATGAAATACATACAAAACAGGAGGTTTTTTACTATGACTACATCAATTGATATGGACCGGCTTCAGAGGGATGCCGTGGATATCTTCCAGGAAGGGTTTGCCTGTTCAGAATCTGTCATCTATGCCATTAAGAAGAATTTTGAGCTGGATTTTTCTGATGATGCAATTGCAATGAGTTCTGGTTTCCCATGGGGACTTGGGGGCGGTGGATGTATCTGCGGCGCTCTGGCCGGCGGAACCATGTGCCTTGGTTATTTCTTCGGAAGACGTGAACCGGGAGACCCTAAGATTAACAGATGTTTTGAGCTGACGAATGAGCTCCACGATTATTTTAAGGAAACTTGCGGTGGGACTTGCTGCCGTGTTCTGACAAGAGGAAAAGAAAGAAATTCTCCGGAACGAAAGGCACAGTGTACCCAGTTCGTATCCGACACCGTAAAAAAAGTGGCTGAAATCATTATCAGAGAACTGGACAATAATCAATAGTACTTATAAGATAGAACTTCTGTTGTCCGTACAAACGGAAAATAATTCACTCATTATAAAGAACCGCAACGTGTAAATCACATCATTATTGTACCCCTTCATATGTTATACTAAAAATTCTAAGGTATATGAAGGCTCTGCATTCAATGATTTACGGCTGCGGTTTTTAGCACTTTATCCGGCAGTTCCTAGAAGTAAATGCTATTCTCTAAAATTTTGATTTCTCATAATCATATGGAATACTTGTCCCGACAACAACATCCTCAATTTTCTCAATAATCAGCCAGTCATCCATATTTCCCTGATGTTCAAACTCAAGAGTCGGTATTTTCTCCACATTCTCAAATTCAACCAGGCACAGACACTTCTTATGCCACCGTATTTTCTGTTTATCGGATAAATTCAGCTTTGGCTGATTCTCCTCCAGTATTTTTGTTATCTCTTCCTCTGATAATTTCACATAGTTATCCACATGTTTTACAACTGCCCTGGCCGTAATTTCTGCTGTACCTTTTTCCATAAAATATAACAGTTCTCCGTCAAATACTCTGCTGTGTGGTATCTTTCTCCCTGCAGCACCACGTACAACCATTGTTTTCTTCCCCGCCATAATTTTATCAAGCACTCTCTCCCCACTTTTTCCAACATTATCGCAATAAACTAAATGTACCATATTTATCTCTCCTCTATCATCTACATCTACATCTACATCTACATCTGATTCTAAATATTCTTTACCCATTTTATCATTGTATATTCAAGCTTTCCTCTCTTTTTATGCACGAAAAAGAGAGTTGGAACATATTCAAAAAGTAAAAGACACTTCAAAACAATGAAGTGCCTTTTGACCTTATACATCATATCATACTTTTGCATCCTGTCCGCTGATTCTTAGATAAAACTAATCGCCTACAATAACCCCGCATCCGATTTTCATCCCGGAATCGCCGGCCGGCTGGCTTCTGAAATCGTCCGGCATATCATGGATTACAACCGTTTTCCCAATAACATCCTCGGGGAAAAACCGGTTCGTATACACTTCACACCAGGCCATTCCGTTATTTCCCATCAGTACAGGCAAATCTCCTGCATGCATGGGATGCTGCATATTCGTCGGATTGTAGTGCCCTCCCGTGTTTTTAAAAGGATCATCCTTTGTACCGGTACAACTGTCTCCTTCATGGATATGGAAGCCATAAAAATTGCCTTCCCCATTATCCGGCAGCCCCTTGATTTTAGCTGCAATGACAGTACCGCCATGTACGCCGAAGAAATACACCATTCCCTGCAAATCAGGGTAAGAACTGCTTCCTTTAACAACAGCATAAGCTTCCGGCATCGTATCCATATTCAGATTCTGGTTTTCGTTCATATCATCACACTCCTACCACATTTTATGAATATATGGCAGGTCCTGTGAATGAAATTTTAACAAATTATTCCGCCTCTGTATCTGTACTTTCTTCAGATGCCACTGTATTGTTTTCTAATTTCTGCTCTGCTTCTGAATCTGCACATTCAGAATTTTCTTCATCTTCCTCATCTTCTTCATCTTCCTGCCTAACCTTTGCGATACTTGCAACTGTCATATTCTCAGACAGATTGATGAGTCTGACACCAGAAGTGACCCGTCCAAGCATAGATATTCCTGAACACTGCATACGGATAATGATACCCTCTGTATTGATAATCATGACTTCATTATCTTCATTGACTGCTTTTACGCCAATCACGTTACCCGTCTTCTCGGTAATCTTATAACATTTCACACCTTTTCCGCCACGGTTCTGGCTGGTGAATTCATCCATAGAAGTACGTTTACCCATGCCCTTTTCAGATACAATCAGCAGATGAGTTCCCTGAGAATCCAGCTGCATACCTACAACCTCATCTCTGTCACCAAGGTTCATGCCACGGACACCCATTGATGTCCTTCCTGTAGAACGCACGTCTTGTTCGTTGAAACGGATACACTGTCCATATTTAGTAACCAGAATAATATCTTTGTCATTGTCTGTGAATTTTACTTCAATCAGTTCGTCTTCCTCGCGTAGTGTAATTGCTGCAAGACCGGTCTTACGGACATTTGCATAATCTTTGATTGGAGTCTTCTTTACAAGGCCCTTCTTGGTTGCCATGAAGAGATATTCACCTTCCCGGTATTCATCAATCGGAATCACGGCCGTTATCTTTTCATCCGGCATAAGCTGCAGAAGGTTAATAATTGCAGTACCCCTTGCCGTTCTGGAAGCCTCCGGAATCTCATATCCCTTCAGACGGTATACACGGCCTGTATTAGTAAAGAACATAATATAATGGTGGGTATTGGTCATAAACAATTCTTCCACATAGTCTTCATCTATGGTCTGCATACCCTTGATTCCCTTACCGCCACGGTGCTGTGCCTTAAATGTGTCATTGGACATCCGCTTGATATATCCAAGCTTTGTCATCGTAATGACCACATCCTGCCTCGGAATCAGATCCTCCATGGAAATATCAAACTCATCAAATCCAATGGATGTCTTCCTCTCATCACCATATTTGTCGCGGATAATAAGAATCTCTTCCCTGATGACTCCAAGTAAAAGCTTTCTGTCAGCCAGGATTGCCTTTAATTCGCCAATCCGTTTCATCAGCTCCTCATATTCACTTTCCAGCTTCTCACGTTCCAGACCAGTCAGCGCACGCAGACGCATATCTACAATTGCCTGTGCCTGCACTTCTGAAAGTTCAAAACGTTCCATCAATTCTGCTTTTGCAGCCTGTACATTCTGAGAACCTCTGATAATCTTAATGACTTCATCAATATGGTCCAGAGCAATCAGTAATCCTCTTAAAATATGTGCCCGCTCTTCTGCTTTATTCAGCTCATATTTTGTACGGCGTGTCACAACTTCTTCCTGATGCTTCAGATAGTGGTTCAGCATCTCCAGAATATTCATAACCTTAGGTTCATTATTCACAAGAGCAAGCATAATGACGCCGAAAGTATCCTGAAGCTGTGTATGTTTATATAATTGATTTAAGAGCACATTTGCATTCACATCACGGCGCAGTTCAATACAGATCCTCATACCTTCACGGTTGGACTGGTCACTCAGCTCTGTAATACCATCAATTTTTTTATCTCTTACAAGCTCTGCAATCTTCTCAATCAGACGTGCCTTATTCACCATATAAGGAAGTTCTGTCACAATAATTCGGCTCTTTCCATTTGGCATAGCCTCAATATCCGTAACCGCACGCACACGGATTTTACCGCGGCCTGTCCGGTACGCAGAATCAATACCATGTGTTCCGAGAATCATGGCACCTGTCGGAAAATCAGGCCCTTTTACGATTTTCAGGATATCATCCATTGTTGTTTCACCGGATTCATCAATATGGTCATCAATAATCTTGACAACCGCATCAATAATCTCTCTCAGGTTATGAGGAGGTATATTAGTTGCCATACCAACGGCAATACCTGAAGTACCGTTAATCAGCAGATTCGGGAATCTGGCCGGCAGTACGGTAGGCTCTTTCTCCGTCTCATCAAAGTTAGGAGCAAAATCAACCGTATCTTTGTTAATATCTGCTGTCAGCTCCATGGATATCTTGCTCATCCTGGCCTCAGTATAACGCATGGCAGCCGCGCCGTCACCATCCACAGACCCGAAGTTTCCGTGTCCGTCAACAAGAGGATATCTGGTTGACCATTCCTGTGCCATATTCACCAGCGCACCATAAATAGAACTATCTCCATGCGGATGATATTTACCCATGGTATCACCGACAATACGCGCACATTTTCTGTGAGGTTTGTCAGGGCCATTGTTCAGTTCAATCATAGAATATAGAATTCTTCTCTGAACGGGTTTCAGACCATCCCTTACATCCGGCAGTGCACGGGAAGCAATTACACTCATTGCATAGTCAATGTAAGATGTCTCCATTGTTTTCTGCAGGTCCACCTCGTGGACTTTATCAAAAATATTATCTTCCATAGCTATCCTTTCCTATCTGACTCCTACACATCAAGATTCTGTACATACTTGGCATTTTCTTCAATAAATTCACGTCTTGGCTCTACCTTATCACCCATCAGGGTTGTAAATGTCAGGTCCAGCTCTGAAGTAGCTTCATCATCCATGGTAACCCGGAGCAGGATACGGTGTTCCGGATCCATGGTCGTCTCCCACAGCTGCTCTGCATCCATCTCTCCAAGACCTTTATAACGCTGAATCTTATTACTTGTATCACGGCCTACATCTGACAGAATCTTATCCAGTTCTTCATCACTGTACGCATACCAGACTTTTTTACTCTTCTCAAGCTTATAGAGAGGAGGCTGCGCCAGATATACATATCCCTGCTTAATCAGCTCCGGCATAAACCGGTATAAGAATGTAAGCAGCAACGTAGAAATATGAGCACCATCCACATCGGCATCCGTCATAATAATAATCTTGTGATACCGCAGTTTACCGATATCAAAATCATCATGGATTCCGGTTCCAAATGCCGTAATCATTGCTTTGATTTCTGCATTTGCATATATTTTATCAAGTCTTGCCTTTTCAACATTCAGAATCTTTCCGCGCAGCGGAAGGATTGCCTGTGTTCCCCTGTCTCTTGCCGTCTTAGCAGAACCACCGGCGGAATCTCCCTCAACGATGTAAATCTCACAGTTCTTCGGGTCCTTATCAGAACAGTCCGCAAGCTTACCCGGCAGAGACATACCATCCAGAGCAGATTTCCTTCTTGTAAGGTCCCTTGCTTTTCTGGCCGCTTCTCTTGCCCTCTGGGCCATGACAGACTTCTCTACGGTCATCTTTGCTATCGACGGATTCTGTTCCAGATAGATTTCAAGCTGCCTGCTCACAACACCGTCAACGGCACCACGTGCTTCACTGTTACCCAGTTTCTGCTTTGTCTGTCCCTCAAACTGGGGATCTTCAATTTTTACACTGATAATAGCAGTCAGACCCTCTCTGATATCCTCCCCGGACAGATTCGGCTCACTGTCTTTCAGAAGCTTATTCTTTCTGGCATAATCATTAAAAGTCTTAGTCAGGGCATTTCTGAATCCAACAATATGGGTCCCGCCTTCCGGCGTAGTAATATTATTTACAAATCCATATGTGTTGTCACTGTAAGAATCATTATGCTGCATTGCAACTTCAACCTGAACGTTATTTACCAGGCCTTCACAATAAATAATATCCTCATACAATGGGGTCCTGCTTCTGTTTAAGTACGCAACAAATTCCTTAATACCACCTTCATAATGGAATGTCTTTTCTCTTGGTTCTTCTTCCGGACGGTCATCTCTTAAAATAATCCGGAGACCTCTTGTCAGAAACGCCATCTCACGGAATCTCTGCTTTAATGTATCATAGTCAAAAATAACATCCTCAAAAATTGTATCATCCGGCATAAAAGTAACCTTTGTACCGGTCTGGCTTTCATCACAATCCCCGATGACTTCCAACTTCTGTACTACTTTTCCACGCTCATAGCGCTGTTTATAGATTTTACCCTCACTGAAGATTTCAACTTCCAGCCAGTTAGACAGTGCATTTACTACGGATGCACCTACACCGTGAAGGCCTCCGGATACCTTGTATCCCCCTCCGCCGAATTTTCCGCCGGCATGAAGCACCGTAAATACCACCTCAACTGCAGGAAGTCCTGACTTATGGTTAATACCAACCGGAATACCACGTCCGTTATCAATAACAGTCACTGAGTTATCCTTATTGATGATGATATGAATCGTATCACAGAATCCGGCCAGTGCTTCATCAACGGCATTATCCACAATCTCATATACCAGATGGTGAAGTCCACGCGCAGATGTACTTCCGATATACATACCGGGCCGTTTTCTTACAGCTTCCAGTCCTTCTAATATCTGAATCTCGTCCGCACCATATTCATGTTGTACTTTTTCTGTGCTCATATTATCCTCCTAGTTCTCTCTTGTTACCTGTCCTTCAAAGACATGGAATATTTTGTTGATGGAAAAGCGGTGATTTACAAATTCATCTACACCTGTACAGGTAATCAGTGTCTGTATATCACCGATACTGTCTAATAAATAGTTTTGCCTGTGTTTGTCCAGTTCAGACAAAACATCATCCAGCAAAAGAACAGGGGTATCATGCATGACTTTCTTTACAAGTTCTATTTCCGAAAGCTTTAAAGAAAGCGCAGCTGTCCTCTGCTGGCCCTGGGAACCGAATTTACGGATATCAATGTCCCTGTTCATAAAACAGATATCATCTCTGTGGGGTCCGCAGGATGTACTTTTCATCCTCACATCCCTGTCCCTGTTTTTTTTCAGCGCCTGCTCAATTGTAAGTACCCCGGTGCTCGGCTCGTAGACCAGTCGGATGTGTTCTTTATTCCCTGTTAATCTCAAATGAATATCAGCAATTATTTCATTTACCTGTTCGATAAATTTCTTTCTTGCCTCTATTATTTTAGTACCATATTCGATTAATTGCAAATCCCATATGTCCAAAGTCTCTATGAGATTATCCTGACGGTGGATATCTTTTAGTAAATGATTACGTTGATTTACAATACGATTGTAATTAGATAAATTGTTTAGATATACTTTGTCAAGCTGTGATAATTCTAAATCAATAAACCGTCTTCTTTCTGATGGTCCGTTTTTTATAATATTCAGATCTTCCGGTGAAAAAAAGACGATGTTGATAATTCCGAATAATTCGCTTGCTTTCTTAATTGGCACCTTATTAACAGCAATTCCTTTGGGACTGGTCTTTTTCAGATGCATATCAATCTGATGGACCATTCCCTTCTTTTCTACTGACGCTTCAATATGGGATTCTTCTTCCCCAAACTGAATCAGGTCCCTGTCCTTTGTTCCCCTGTGTGATTTCGTAGTTGCACATAGATAAGCTGATTCCAGGATATTTGTCTTTCCTGGGCATTGTCCCCATAAAAAATATTGGTAGCTGAGTCAAAATCCAGTTCAAGATGATTATAATTTCTGAAATTCTTGAGTTTTAAAGATTTAATCTTCAATTTTTATCTCTTCCCCATCAAAAGTTACCACATCTCCTGCAATAAGCTTCTTCCCACGCCGGGTATCCACTTCCCCGTTCACCATAACAAGCCCGTCCTGAATCACTTCTTTTGCTTCCACTCCGGACTCTACAAGGCCGGCTGCTTTCAGAGCCTGGCCAAGTTTGATATATTCTTCTCTCAATTTAATAACTTCCATCCATACTTCCCTTCTCACCGTTTCAGACCGGCAATATTATGCGGCATTAAAGTTCACCGGAAGAATCAGATAAATATAACTTTCAGACTCGTCTTTAATAAAGCATGGAGCCTTTGCATTCATCAAGTATAACTCAATTTCCTCATCATCAATGACGCGAAGCGCATCAATGAGGAATTTAGGATTAAATCCAATCAACAGATCTTTACCATCTTTTGATATCAGGATTTCCTCATTCATGGATCCGAGCTGTGATTTAATCTTCAGTTCCATCATCTCATCACCGATATTGATGATAATCGGTTTTTTATCTCCCTCTTTTACAAGCAGGGTTGCTCTGTCGATACAATTTAAGAATTCCTTTTTATTGATTCTTACTTTTGTCTCATAGTCATTGGACAGCATCTGGTCAATCTTAAAATACTCTCCTTCAATCAGCCGGGATACCACAACTGTATGGTCAAATTCAAATACAATATGATTGCTTGTAAAGTAGATATTCACTTCGCTCTCTACTTCCCCGGAAAGGATTTTACTTACTTCAACCAGTGTTTTACCGGGTACCACCAGTTTTTTATCTTCGTATTCCTCTTTCAGTTCTATTTTACGGATTGAAATACGGTGTCCGTCCAGTGACACAACCCTCAATATATTCTGGTGGATTTCAAATAGCTCTCCTGCCATCAGTTTATTGCTCTCATTATCAGCAATGGAGAAGATGGTCTGTCGTATCACTTCTTTCAAAGTAAATTGGGATACTGTAATTGTTTCATTTCTCTCGATAACCGGAAGATAAGAAAAATCTTCACCGGATTTACCTGATATATCAAACTTTGCCTTTTCACATGTAATTTTCATCTGCAGATTTTCATCTGTTTCAATGACAATTTCATTATCAGGAAGTTTTCTTACAATCTCCGAAAAGATTCTTGCATCAATAGCAATCATTCCGTGATCAATAATCTCTCCCTCAATTTCTGTCTGTATTCCAAGCTCCATATCATTGGCAGTCAGTTTGATGATATCCATGGTAGCATCGATCAGAATACATTCCAGAATTGGCATTGTTGTTTTAGATGGAACTGCTTTAGAAACAATACTGACTCCTTTTACCAAATTGGATTTACTGCATACAATCTTCATATGTGTATAACTCCTTTCACGCTGCGCGATAGATATATAATATATTAAAGTTCAGTATCCTTAGTATTAGGGGGTGTGAATAAGTTGATAACCCATTTAAGCCCTCTGAATACAAGGATTACAGGTATTGAAAATTCTGTGGAAACGAATGGATTTACCTGTTGGTGGATTTGGGAAAACTTTTTTGTATCCTTGTTAAAGATTTCTGTTCCATTCTTATTCACAGGTTGTCCACACAGTTCTGAACATGATTATATGGGATTTATTTTCTTCTTTATAATCTCAATGGAATTGTTCAGTGTCTCATTCACCTTAATCTCAGTAGCAATTTTGTTTACTCCATGGTTGATGGTGGAGTGGTCTTTACCGCCAAGCATCAGGCCGATTGACTTCAAGGGTGTATCTGTCATATTCCTGCATAGATACATGATGATCTGTCTAGGCATAGCAATTTCTGCATTTCGTTTATTGCTTTTCAGCTCTGTGACTGATATTCCGTAATGCTCAGATACAATATCCATAATCAGTTCAGAGGTGACAACTCTGTTATTGTCAGAGGAGATAATATCCTTCAGCGCTTCAGCGGCCAGGGATATATCTATCTCCCTTTTATTCTTTTCCAGTTTGTATAAGGCAATCAATTTATTCAGGGAGCCTTCCAGCTCACGGATGTTTGTCTTTATATTTGCTGCAATATATTCTAATACATCATTTGGTATATTATATTTATGAAGCTGGTCCAACTCAATTTTCTTCTGAAGGATTGCCATCCTTGTCTCATAATCCGGTGATGATATATCTGCAATCAGTCCCCACTCAAATCTTGTACGGAGTCTTGCTTCCAGTGTCTCGATATCCTTTGGCGGCTTATCACTGGATATAATAATCTGCTTACCGGATGTATGCAGATGGTTAAACGTATGGAAAAATTCTTCCTGTGTACTTTCCTTACCTATTATAAACTGAATATCATCAATAAGAAGAACATCATTATTCCGGTATTTGTTCCGGAAATCAATCATGGAAGTCTCTTTTCCGTTTTTCAGTGAATGTATCAATTCATTAGTGAAAGTTTCACTTGTGACGTACAGTACTTTTTTATTCGGGTTGTTATTCAGTATAAAATGGGCGACGGAATGCATCAGATGTGTTTTCCCAAGCCCTACCCCTCCATAGAGGAAAAGTGGATTATATACTTGTCCCGGAGATTCAGCAACAGCCACAGATGCGGCATGTGCGAAGTTATTATTACCGCCGACTACAAAGGTGTCAAAAGTGTATTTTGGATTTAATCCTGCCTTTTCTGCCAGAGAGCGGTTCTTTTTCTTTTCTGTAGATTTAGAGGCCATGGCCTTTATCTCGTCCAGACGTTCATCATCTTCTGAAATAAAGATGACTTCGTATTCCTTTTCTGTCACTTCTGCGATTGAAACTTTCAGAGGCAAAAGATATTTCTTTGTGATATAATCTACACTGGCATTGATGTTAACCAGTACAAATACGGTATTATCCACAATGTCGTATACTTTCAGCGGCTGAATCCAGGTAGTGAATGATACGTTGGAAAGTTCATGTTCCATACGGAGATGTTCCAGGATTACCGACCATTTTTCTTCAACTATGTTCATTGTATTTTAACTCCTAATCTATACATTTCAAGCATTTCATAAGAAAAAGCACTCCCTTATATTCTACATCAAATTAGATATTTAAGCAATGGAAAATGAATGTGGATAACTTTTAGGACAACCAGAGCGTTAAAAAACGACGGATGAGATGAAAAAATAATTAAAAATTGGTTCTTATCCCCACATTTGGATAAAGATATCCACAAAGTGTTGATAAATTATTATAATAAAGAAAGAAAAAATATTCAGGAAATACGCGGAACTGCTTGACTTACAGCTATTTTTTTAATATAATCAAGACTGATGTCTTTTAGAAACGAACGGGAGTAATCCTGTGTAAAATATAAGGAGGTGGATATCAATGAAAATGACATTCCAGCCAAAAAAGAGACAAAGAGCTAAAGTTCATGGTTTTAGATCAAGAATGAGCACGGCAGGCGGAAGAAAAGTACTTGCCAGAAGAAGAGCAAAAGGAAGAAAGTTATTATCAGCCTAGGCCGCATATATGTGGCCTTTTCTTCTATTAAAATTAGGTGAAAAAGGATGAAGTTTTCCGAATCATTAAAAAAAAGCAGAGATTTTCAAGTCGTATATAGGAAAGGAAATTCCTATGCCAACCGGTTTCTTGTCATGTATATAAAAGAAAATGGCATGGAGAAGAACCGGGTAGGGATTTCTGTCAGTAAAAAAGTAGGCAACAGTATTGTAAGGCATCGGCTCACAAGGCTGATCAGAGAAAGCTATCGGCTACAAGAAGAACGGTTCCCAAGTGGATTTGATATCGTTATAATTGCCAGGGCAGGCGCAAATGGAAGAACATTCAGTGAAATAGAGAGTGCGCTGCTTCACCTGGGACGTCTTCATAAAATGATAGATTAGTTAAATGGGGAGTGATAGGCGATGAAAAAAGTAATGATGGGGCTGATAAAGTTCTATCAGAGACATCTGTCAGGGCTAAAAAGATACAATACCTGCATTTATTTTCCGACTTGTTCTCAGTATGCAGTTGAGGCAATTGAAAAATATGGTGCTTTTAAGGGAGGACGTCTAGCTCTGTGGAGAATACTGCGCTGCAATCCATTTGCCAAGGGAGGCTATGACCCTGTTCCGTAAATATGTTCTTATTTATATGGAAGAAACAGTTTGGGAACTGATTAACTACAGATGGAGGATATGAGAATGACAGGTGCTTTGTTAACAGCAGCGAACTGGCCGATTGTAGGACAGATTGCTTGGGTATTAGGTAAAGTAATGAACTTTATCTATAACATATTAGATAGTCTGCTTCCGACAGATAACGGTCTGATTGGACTATCCATTATATTTTACACAATTATTGTATATACCATAATGCTTCCGCTCACGATTAAACAGCAGAGGACATCCAAGATGTCTTCCGTAATGAATCCGGAGCTGCAGGCAGTTCAGAAAAAATATAAAAACAAAAAAGATCAGGCATCGATGATGAGACAACAGGAAGAGATGCAGCAGGTATATGATAAATACGGATCATCCATGATGGGTGGATGTCTTCCCCTTTTGATTCAGATGCCGCTTCTGTTTGCTTTATATCCGGTTATCTACGATATGCAGAGTTATGTACCTGCAATCAAGGGTGCTACAGCTGATGTACAGAAATTCCTCACAATTCCGGATTTATCCCTGTCACCGGCTGCAATGTTCAGTGCAAGAGATTCTTTTGGAGTTGCACCAATTATTATTACAATTACAGTATTTGCATTACCGGTTATTTCAGGTCTGACTCAGTTTCTGAGTATAAAACTGTCACAGTCCATTTCAGGACAGCAGATGGATAAAGATAATCCGATGGCAGGAACTATGAAGACTATGAACTATACCATGCCGATCTTCTCAATATTCATGGTATTTACATTATCTTCAGGTATTGGACTTTACTGATTGTCAGTGCGATTGTAACGTTGTATCCAGCAGTTATTTGTCAATAAACATCTGCAGAAGATGTCAATGGATGATTTGATTGAGAAAAATAAAGAAAAAGCGGCCAAGAAACGTGAAAAACGTGGAGAAAAAGCTGAAAAAATCAATGCTATGGCTCAGAAGAATACAAAGAGTATTCAGAATTCAGCAAAAAGAAATTCTTCTCTGTCAGAAGAAGAGAGAGAAGAAAAGCTGAAAAATGCGGCAAATAACGCAAAACAGGGAAGCCTGGCTTCAAAAGCAAATATGGTACGAAAATTTAATGATAATGATTAAACTTATAGGGACTTTCTCTTTTAGAGACTGTCCCTGAAAGTAAATATAGGGAGGAAGAGAAGATGGGCGAAATTACAGTATCAGCAAAAACATTGGATGATGCGATTACAGAAGCGCTGATTCAGTTAGGCGTTACCAGTGATCAACTGGAGTATGATGTAATTGAAAAAGGAAGTACAGGTTTCTTTGGCATCGGTATGAAACAGGCAGTCATCAAAGCACGCAGAAAAGAGAACAAACCTGTAGAAAAGCCTGTAAAAGAAACAGTAAAAGAAAAACCTGCATTTAAGGAACCGAAAAAAGAGCAGCACTTTGAAAAGAAAACAGAAAAACCGGAAAAAACGGTTGTGCCGGTAAAAGAAGAGACTGTTGCTGAAGAAGAAACAGTTATAGCTAAAAAAGAAGCTGACCTTGCTAAAGTTGAAGAAGAGACCATAAAGGCCTGTGAACAATTTCTGTATGATGTATTAAAGACCATGGATATGGAAGTTACCATTCACTCTGAGGTGGATGAAGAAGGAGCCTTAAGCATCAGCATGGAAGGTGATAATATGGGAATCCTCATCGGAAAACGAGGACAGACATTAGATTCCCTTCAGTACTTAACAAACCGGGTAGCTAATAAAATGCAGGACGGTTATGTAAGAGTCAAGCTGGATACAGAGGATTATAGAAGAAGACGAAAAGAAACTCTGGAACATCTTGCCAAGAATATTGCACATAAAGTAAAACGTACCAGAAAGACAGTTTCACTGGAGCCAATGAATCCATATGAGAGAAGAGTCATCCACTCCGCTCTCCAGGGAGATAAGAATGTGGCTACACACAGCGAAGGGGAAGAGCCTTACAGACGTGTGGTCGTGACTTTGGTAAGGAAATAAGGGGATTTGGTTGAAGGGGGACGAAAGAAAGAGAAAGATTTCCTCCCACGGCCCGTTCCCGGTAAGGTAATCCCGCGTCACACATTTCTAGGAGCCTCGGGAATATCGTCCGGAGGACTCCATTCCGATTCTCCAAGAACTGTGGACAGTGTATCACCTTATCTCCACTAAATGCCGTGTACGGAAACCTTTCTCTTTCTTTCTGTTCACCTCAAGACGGAAAATCTTGTAGATAGTATATTTTACGTTATTAGTCAGGCCTTGGTATTTTTCTGTAGTACGGCTGTGAAGGCCTTAGAATGCGCTTGACTTAAGGAAGTGTATCGAGCACACACGCACAATCTAACACCAAGGATTCCCGTCTTGAATGAGCAGCCAGACCGTGGAGGTATTCCCCGGCAGCAATAGCACCGAAGAGCGGTTCCGAGAATCGCCTGTTAGAGTCTCTTAAGAAAAACGATAGAGGAGCCGCATTCGGCGACTCTATCGTTTTTCTTTAGAGACTGTTACAGGAAGTCGAGGTAGAGCGTGTGCGCTGCCGGGGAATACCTCCACGGTCTGGCGTCCCCCATTCAACCATCCCCTCATAAAAGGAGAATCTATTATGAACACTGAGCAGACAATTGCAGCTATTTCTACAGCTATGACAGAATCCGGTATCGGTATTGTGAGAATGAGCGGAGACAATGCCTGCTTTATTGCAGATCAGGTATACAGAGGAAAGCACGATAAAAAGCTTTCAGAGCAGAAGTCCCATACCATCCACTATGGATATATTAAGGATGGAGAGGAGACCATTGATGAGGTTCTGGTCATGATTATGAAGGGGCCGCACAGTTTTACAGGTGAGGATACCATTGAAATTAACTGCCATGGCGGAGTATTTGTCGTGAGGCGTATTTTGGAAACCCTGATTAAATATGGTGCAAGGCCTGCAGAACCCGGTGAGTTTACAAAAAGGGGCATTTCTGAATGGAAGAATGGATTTATCCCAGGCAGAGGCTGTGATAGATGTAATACAGTCTAAGAATGAATATGCTTTGAAAAGTTCCGTAAGTCAGTTAAAAGGAATTATTAAGCATAAGATAAATGATATAAGAAATAAAATACTTTACCATACGGCATTTATTGAAACGGCGCTGGATGATCCGGAGCATATTAGTATAGATGGGTATGCAGAAGAATTACAGGTAGTTGTATCTGAATTACGGGATGAGCTGGAATCTCTACTTGCACAATCGGAAAACGGACGCATGATAAAAGAAGGAATTCAAACCGTTATTGTGGGAAAACCGAATGCAGGAAAGTCTTCACTTTTGAATGTGCTTGTGGGTGAGGAGCGTGCCATTGTAACCGAAATTGCCGGAACCACCAGAGATGTCCTTCAGGAAAGCATTAATCTTCAGGGAGTGACACTTAATATTATGGATACGGCCGGTATACGGAGAACTGCCGATATTGTTGAGAAAATAGGGGTAGAGAGGGCCAGAGACCATGCCAGGGAGGCTGACCTGATTATTTATGTGATAGATGCTTCTGTACCTCTCGATGAAAATGACGAAGAAATCCTAAAGATGATTGAAGAAAAAAATGCAATTATCTTGTTAAATAAGTCAGATTTAGATATGATAGTCACAAAAGAAGAAATAGAAAAACTCTATTTTGCAGGATTTCCTGCAAAAAGCAGTGAATTCCATATTCCTATGATAGAAATATCTGCAAAACAGGAAGAGGGGATTGAAGAGTTGAACCGCACTGTAAAAGAAATGTTCTATCAGGGGAGTTATCCTTTAATGATGAGATTTATATTACAAATATCCGCCAGAAAACAGCACTTGCGGATGCCTGTACCAGCCTCAAAAGGGTATTAGAAAGCATCCGGGGTAATATGCCGGAAGATTCTATTCCATTGATCTGATGGACGCATATGAATCACTTGGCAGCATTACCGGAGAGACGATAGGAGAAGATTTAGTAAATGAAATTTTCAGCAAATTCTGTATGGAAAGTAAAGACAAATATGATGTGGCAGTGATAGGTGCAGGACATGCAGGCTGCGAGGCAGCTCTTGCATGTGCACGTCTGGGATTCCGGACAATTGTATTCACAGTCAGTGTGGACAGTATTGCGCTAATGCCCTGTAATCCAAATATAGGAGGCAGTTCAAAAGGACACCTGGTACGCGAAGTAGATGCACTGGGCGGAGAGATGGGCAAAGTGATTGACCGTACATTTATTCAGTCAAAGATGCTTAACCAGTCCAAAGGCCCGGCGGTACATTCTCTTCGTGCACAGGCAGATAAAAATCTGTATAGCCGTACCATGCGCCAGGTACTGGAACATCAGGAGAACCTGGAAATCAAACAGGCTGAGGTTGTAAATATCCTGACAGAAGATCAGAAAGTAACCGGTGTCCAGACTTATTCAGGAGCTGTATTCTGTTGTCAGTCTGTGATTTTATGTACAGGTACCTATCTGAAGTCCCGCTGTGTGTATGGGGATGTGAGCATGAATACTGGTCCAAATGGACTGCAGGCAGCGAATTATCTTACGGATAGCCTGAAAGAGCTGGGGATTAAGATGTATCGGTTTAAGACAGGGACACCTGCCAGAATTGATAAGACTACAGTTGATTTCAGCAAAATGGAAGAACAGTTTGGTGATGATAGAATAGTCCCATTTTCATTTACAACGAAACCAGAAGATGTACAAATAGATCAGATATCCTGCTGGCTTACTTATACCAATACAAAGACCCATGATATTATCCGAAGTAATTTGGACCGTTCCCCGCTCTTTTCGGGAATGATTGAAGGTACTGGTCCAAGATATTGTCCTTCTATAGAAGACAAGGTTGTTAAGTTTGCGGATAAAGAAAGGCATCAGGTTTTTATTGAACCAGAAGGCCTGGAAACCAACGAGATGTATATTGGAGGAATGGTCCAGCTCCCTTCCTGAGGATGTCCAGTATGAGATGTACCGGACTGTGCCCGGGTTGGAAAATGTGCGGATTGTCAGAAATGCTTATGCAATTGAATACGATTGTATTGACGCCAGGCAGCTTCTTCCTTCACTGGAGTTTAAAGCAGTGTCAGGCTTGTTCAGCGGTGGTCAGTTTAATGGAAGCTCCGGTTATGAAGAAGCGGCAGCCCAGGGGCTGGTAGCAGGAATCAATGCCTGCAGAAAAATGGAAGGGAAAGAGCCATTGATTATTGACCGTTCTGAAGGATATATCGGGGTACTGATTGATGATTTGGTCACAAAGGAAAGCAGGGAACCTTACCGCATGATGACTTCCAGGGCAGAATATCGCCTTCTTCTCCGCCAGGATAATGCAGATCAGCGTCTGACAAAAAAAGGATATGAATGCGGACTGATTGATGAGGAACGTTATCAACGTCTTTTATTAAAAGAAGAGTGGATTCAGAAAGAAGTCAGCCGTCTGGAGCATGTGAATGTCGGAGCAAATGATAAAGTGCAGACTTTACTGCAGCAAAATGGAAGTACTCCTCTGAATTCAGGGACAACTCTTGCGGAATTAATCCGCCGTCCGGAGCTCAGTTATCATATTCTTTCATCTTTAGATGAAAAGCGTCCGCAGCTGCCGGATTTTTTGCGTGATGAGATTATTGAACAGGTTGATATTAATATTAAATATGACGGTTATATCAGACGTCAGAAAAAGCAGGTAGAACAGTTCAAAAAGCTGGAGAGCAGAAGAATACCGGAACAGATTGATTATGACAAAGTAAAAAGTCTACGTATAGAGGCAGTGCAAAAGTTGAAAGAGCATAGGCCCATATCCATAGGACAGGCATCCAGAATATCCGGAGTGTCTCCTGCGGATATTTCAGTACTGCTTGTATATCTGGAACAATTTCGAAAAGAATCTTGATAAAGTATGAAAAGAAGACGTAGATAAAAGAGAGATTACAGGCAGGGACTTAAATTATGAGCGAATTATTTAATCAAAAGTTATATAAGCTGGGAATTACATTAACGACAGGTCAAAGTGACCAGTTTTATCAATTTTATGAAATGCTGGTAGAATGGAACAAAGTCATGAATTTGACAGGCATTACTGAATACGAAGAAGTAAATGAAAAGCATTTTGTCGACAGTTTGTCTCTTGTTCAGGCACTGGATCTGAATGAGACAGAATCAGTGATTGATGTGGGAACAGGAGCCGGGTTCCCGGGAATACCTTTAAAGATTGCGTTTCCCCACCTCAAGATAACGCTGCTTGATTCTTTAAATAAAAGAATTAAATTCCTGAATGCTGTTATTGAAAAACTGGGTTTGGAAGGAATTGAAACCATTCATGGCCGGGCAGAAGATTACGCCAGACAGAAGGAGTATCGGGAACAGTATGACCTCTGTGTATCCAGGGCAGTCGCTAATCTTTCTACACTCTCAGAATATTGCCTCCCCTACATACGGGTAGGGGGTATATTTGTATCTTACAAATCCGGAAATATTGAAGAGGAGCAAAACCAGTCAAAAAAAGCGGTTCATATGCTTGGAGGAGAACTTCAGGAAACAGTAAAACTTGTATTACCGGGTACCGATATACAGCGATCATTCGTGAAAATAAAAAAAGTCAGTCCGATTTCTAAGAAATATCCACGTAAGGCGGGGCTGCCGGGGAAGGAGCCTTTGGGTTGAGAGGGGACGGCATCCAGTGTGTGGGCTGCTTCGGGCTGTACGGTCGTTAAGAGTGTGTAACAGAAAAACAGAGGGAGCCATGTGCCATCAGATACATTCGGTGAGAATTCTTGATGAATTCTCTCCTCAGGTATCTTCTCCATTTGTGTTGGTAACACAATGGAGGGCACATGGCTCCCTCTGTTTTTCTGCAACACACTCTAAACTCCCTCCCAATTGCCCGAAGCAGCCCACACACTGGATGCCTGTCTCTTCATGCCGGAAGATGTGGGTGGGGTGGGCGGCTTTTGGGTGTGGAGGTAGGGAGGGAGTTTAAGAGGGTCAAGCGCCCTGAAGGGCTGTAATTGTGGAGATTTGTATTATATGCGGCAGTTTTTGGAGAGACTATTCAACTAGGATTGTGAGAATGAATTTATGTGGCAGTTGTAATCCAATACCGTTCCGCATACAGGTAGGCCAAAATTTTCCGTCTGGAAGGGATGAATCGGAAGGGGTGGTGTCCTGCGGTGGCTGTGAGCTGGGAACGGAGGGGGATACACGTTCGCTGGTTCTTAACGTAAAAGGGATGAGACTGCTTTCAGTCTCATCCCTTTTACGTCTAGAACCAGGAGAATGGGATCCCCCGCAGTGGAAGCGTACGCCGCGGGACACCACCCCTTCCGATTCATCCCCTCCCCAACAAAATTTACTCAAATAGAATTTCAACTTGTTTTACAAATGCTTCTGGGTTCTCCAGTTGTGGAAGATGTTTTGCTTCCTGCATGTTGATAATTTCTATGGAGGGAAGCAGCTCTTTGTATTTTTCTGCTGCAGCGTCATTTTCCGGGTTGCCGGAGCCGGTTATCAGGAAAATACTGTTATTCAGATTATCTAAATAGTGGGAGATATTTGCTGTCATGTAGTATCCGGCCAGGCTGGCGAAGAGATATTTTGAGGATGCATCTCCGGAGTGGGCGGATTCATAGTAAGTCTGAATAGTACTGGGATTTATTTTGTTACTTTCATAATAGTAATCCATGTGGAAAAGGGATTCTATTTCATTCCTGTTTGTGAGCATATTGTATAAAAATGTACCGATTATGGGCAATTGTATCAATTTAGTTAAAATCTTGCTCCTTTTACCGGGAATTTTAGAGATAAAGGCTATGTCTGCCGGATTTACGATAGCTATCTTATCAATTATAGTATTATCATTGTGACAGGCACCAAGTACAAAGGAACCAGATTCTCCTGTGGTTATAATATCTGTTTTTTCACCAATTACATGTTTGATAAAATCGGTAATCATCTGAACATAGAGAAAGTTCGTATAGGTTAAATTTGGTTTATCTGACCGGCACAACCCAGTAAATCAATAGCATATACAGTGTTTGTTTGGGATAGTTTATTGATTATGCCGGACCATTCGTGGGCGGAACTGTATGTCGTTAAGTCGTGAATAAGCAGGAGCGGTTTGCCCTCGCCATGTTTTGTGTAATATATTTTACCGAAACGCCATTCGTAATAGGAACCACTTGGATTTCCCAATAAATTATCCAGAGTGGCAGAAAAATATATAAATTTATTTATCATATGTATGCCTGCGACAGCAGCACCTGTGAGTGCAGTACCAATGGCAAGATTCTTTTTCCAACTCATATTCAGACACCTCTCTTTTCTTAGTTTGTCTGTTATTATTATACTACAATCCAGGTGATAACTAAAGAAGATTTTTGGAATGTTTCACGTGAAACATTATTTAATAAAAGTATACCAAATGCAAAATGTTTCACGTGAAACATTTGTACAAAACAGAAAAAGTATGTTTCACGTGAAACATTTAGTAGATAATAAACATGAAAGATGATATACTTATAACAGTGCAAAAGAAAGGTGAAGTAAGAATATGGAAGAATTATAGCAATTGCCAACCAGAAGGGCGGCGTAGGAAAAACAACTACAGCTATTAACCTTTCTGCCTGTCTGGCGGAAAAAGGAAAAAAGATTCTTGCCGTTGATATGGACCCACAGGGGAATATGACCAGCGGTCTTGGGTTGGATAAGGATGAAGTCGACAATACAGTATATGACCTGATTATCGGAGAAGCGGAGATTGAAGATGTTATCTGCAGAGATGTATCTGAAAATCTGGACATATTGCCAACTAATGTAGATTTGTCCGCAGCGGAGATTGAATTAATTGGAGTAGAGAATAAAGAGTATATTATAAAGAAAGAGGTACATAAGGTAAGAGATGATTATGATTTTATAATTATTGACTGTCCTCCGTCTTTGAGTATGCTGACTATCAATGCAATGACTACTGCTGACACCGTTCTTGTACCAATTCAGTGTGAATATTATGCGCTGGAAGGACTGACACAGTTGATACATACGATTGAACTGGTGAAAGACAGACTGAATCCTGACTTAGAGATGGAAGGCGTTGTCTTTACTATGTATGATGCCAGAACAAACCTGTCACTGCAGGTAGTAGAAAATGTCAAGGATAATCTTCAGCAAACGATATATAAGACAATCATACCAAGGAATATTCGCCTTGCAGAAGCACCAAGTTATGGTATGCCAATTAATAAATACGATCCTAAATCTGCGGGTGCAGAAAGTTATATGAGACTTGCAGAGGAAGTAATAGAAAAATAATGGATAAGTAACAGTAAAGCAGGGGAAAATAGGAGGGACAATATGGCAGTAAAGAAAAAAGGCCTTGGAAAAGGACTGGATAGTCTGATTCCGGATAACAGACCTGCCAAAGTAGCGGAAAAGCCGGCATCGGTGGACACATCTGCACCGGAGGATTAAAGACCGGTGAGCAGATGGTCAAAATTAATATGGTAGAGCAAACAGAGAGCAGCCGAGAAGGAGTTTTGAGGAGGATGCTCTTTTAGAATTGTCGGACTCAATCAAGCAGTTTGGAGTATTACAGCCACTGCTTGTCAGAAAAAGAAAAGATTACTATGAGATTATAGCCGGTGAAAGAAGATGGAGAGCCGCTAAATTAGCCGGAATGAAAGAAGTACCTGTTATTATTAAAGATTATAGTGAACAGGAAGTTGTTGAGATAGCCCTGATTGAAAACATTCAGAGAGAGAACCTGAATCCAATAGAAGAAGCTATGGCATTTAAAAAACTGCTTACGGAGTTCAGCCTGAAACAGGATGAAGTGGCGGAGAGAGTATCTAAGAGCAGAACTGCAGTTACCAATTCTATGCGCTATTAAAGCTGAATGATCGAGTACAGCAAATGATTGTGGATGATATGATCAGTACCGGTCATGCGAGGGCACTACTTGCCATTGATGATGAGGAACAACAATATGCTCTGGCAAATAAAATCTTTGATGAAAAGCTCAGTGTCAGAGAAACAGAAAAGCTGATTAAGATTTTGAAAAATCCGAAAAAAGAAAAACCCAAAAAAGTGATACCAAATGCATTTATCTATGATGACATTGCTGAAAAGATGAAACAGGTAATGGGAACAAAAGTAAATGTCTCGTCAAAAGGCAATGGTAAAGGCAAAATAGAGATAGAGTACTATTCAGACAAAGAATTAGAACGTGTGTTTGATATGATTATGACTATACAAAAAGGAGAATAACCATACATGGAAAGTAAGATTTTTGCGGCAATAGGGATTGATCCCGCAATCATTGTCATATTTTTGCTGATATTGATTATCGCCCTGTTTGTGTTATATGTAAATGTAACCATGAAACTAAACAGGATGAAAAGCAGTTACAGCTCGTTTATGAGAGGTAAAGATGGGAAGAATTTAGAAGAGAGCATACTGGAAAAATTCTCGGAACTGGACAGCCTTGCTAAACTGACAAAACAGAACCGGCAGGATGTAAAAGAAATATACCGTAAAATGGATGGAGATTTCCAGAAGCTGGGTATTATAAAATATGATGCATTCAATGAGATGGGAGGTAAACTCAGCTTTGCACTTGCCATGCTGGATGGCAGCAATAACGGCTGGGTAATCAATGCAATGCACAGCAGAGAGGGCTGTTATACTTATATTAAAGAGATTGTAAAAGGCGAGAGTTACGTGGAACTGGCTGAGGAAGAGGCAGAAGCACTGGACAGAGCCATTTACCATGAAGCTTATGATTTGGATGTAAAAATATGATGGACTGATAGTTAAAACAGAATGATGAGGTGGATATTATGTTAGATATTAAATTTGTAAGAAATAATCCGGAAGCAGTAAAAGAAAATATTCAGAAAAAATTCCAGGACAGCAAACTTCCGCTGGTAGATGAGGTATTAGAATTAGACCAGAGGAATAGAGATATTAAACAGGAAGTTGAAGCACTCCGTGCAGAGAAAAATAAATTCTCCAAGCAGATTGGTGCATGCATGGCACAGGGAAAGAAAGAAGAGGCTCAGGAACTGAAACAGCAGGTAGAAGCTGAGGCAGTTAGAATTGAAGAACTCTCCGCTGAAGAAAAAGAAGTAGAAGCAAACATTAAAAAAATTATGATGACAATTCCGAATATCATTGATCCGTCTGTACCAATCGGAAAGGACGACAGTGAAAATGTGGAAGTACAGAAATACGGAGAACCGGTTGTCCCTGAATATGAGATTCCTTATCACACAGATATTATGGAAAGCTTTTGCGGTATTGATTTGGACAGTGCAAGGAAAGTTGCAGGAAACGGATTCTATTATCTGATGGGAGATATTGCAAGGCTGCATTCTGCTGTCATTGCCTATGCCCGTGACTTTATGATTAACCGTGGATTTACCTACTGCATTCCGCCGTTTATGATACGCAGTGAGGTTGTGACAGGAGTTATGAGCTTCGCGGAAATGGATGCCATGATGTACAAAATAGAGGGGAGGACCTCTACCTGATTGGAACCAGCGAACATTCCATGATTGGAAAATTCATTGATACTATGCTTTCAGAAGAACAGCTGCCTCAGACACTGACCAGCTATTCCCCATGTTTCCGTAAGGAGAAAGGTGCACATGGCGTGGAGGAGCGCGGTGTATACCGCATTCACCAGTTTGAGAAGCAGGAAATGATCGTTGTGTGTAAGCCGGAAGAAAGTAAAGAGTGGTATGACAAACTCTGGCAGAATACAGTAGATTTATTCCGTACACTGGATATACCGGTACGTACACTGGAATGCTGTTCCGGCGATTTAGCTGACCTGAAGGTAAAATCCGTTGACGTTGAGGCCTGGTCACCGAGGCAGAAGAAATACTTTGAGGTCGGAAGCTGCTCTAATCTGGGTGATGCACAGGCAAGAAGACTTGGCATCCGTGTGAAAGGTGCAGAAGGAAAGTATTTTGCCCATACATTGAATAATACAGTAGTTGCTCCGCCGAGAATGCTGATTGCATTTTTGGAGAACAATCTGCAGGCAGACGGCTCTGTCCTGATTCCGGCTGGGCTGCGCTTCAGCCATATATGGGTGGGATGACAAAGATAGAAAGAAAATAATTCTGAAACAGGAAAGAGGCTTATGCATCAGTATTTAGAGGCCATAGGATATGGCAATTTTGAGACAGAAATACAATTAAATGATTTTCTGGCACAGATGGAAGAGCATTATACCTGTCATGAGCTGACTGCTCTGGATCAGGAAATGGATTTCTGTGAATACCAGAAAGAAAGCGGTCCCGGCATGGGAGTTGCAGTCTGTGGCAATATGGGCCTGGATGAATGTTTTACCAGACAGTATTATTACCCTTACTTTGTCGGCAGCGGAGTAACTTCCTATGCTGATATCATTGTGGAGCGCCGTATGGACCGGGAAGCCTATGTGGGAATCTGTGAAGATATTAAGGTAGGAATCAGCCTCATCTTCTACCTGCAGAATATGATTGATTTTCTGAAAGAAAAACAGCTTGGAAAGATTGAAACAAAGAATGTATCAGTTACTCTTTCCGGGCTGTGTACCGGAGGTAAGATACTGCTTCCGGTTATGAAAAATGAAGCTCAGAAAAAGCAGTATCAGGAAGAATCACGGAACCGAATGATGCTGTTAAGTGCAGCTAAGAGTGGAGATCAGGCAGCCATGGAAAGTCTGACCCTGGACGACATTGACATGTACTCCAAAGTATCCAGACGGCTTATAACAGAGGATATTTTCAGTATTGTGGATACATATTTCATGCCATATGGCGTAGAGTGCGACCAGTATTCCATTTTAGGTGAGATTCTGAACATTGATACTGTGGAAAATGAAGAGACAGAAGAAAAGCTTTATATTATGAAGCTGGATGTGAATGAGCTGCAGTTTGATATATGTGTCCCTGTGAAGGATGTACTCGGAGAGCCGGCGGTCGGCCGCAGGTTTAAGGGGGATATTTGGCTGCAGGGGAGGATTAATTTGTAGGGGGGACGAACGAATGGGAAAGATTTCCTC
>JARCFY010000352.1:0-27498 GCA_029233225.1 Lepidodactylus listeri | reverse complement strand
TGTTGCCCAGCCTGGACAGCAGTCTGGGCACCTCCCGGGGCAGTACAAAAGGACTGAGCAGCACAGCCAGTTCCTCCTACAACGGAGCACTGGACGCCTCATGGGAACTGGATCTTTTCGGAGGCAACCGCCGCAGTGCAGAGGCGGCCCTCGCCGACCTGTACTCCACGGAGGCCGACGCCATCTCGGTAAAAACCTCTCTCCTGGCGGAAGTAGCCGTCAATTACTTCGACTGATCAGCTATTCCGAACAGTTGAAACTGGCGGAGGAACAATTGCAGCTCCAGCTTAAATCCCTGGAAATCGCGGAAAAACAATTTGAAGCAGGATTCACCTCCGCTCTGGACAAGGAGCAGGCGCTTACCCAGGTAGCCAGCACCCGCGCCTCCATCCCGGCTCTGAAAACACAACTGGTCAGCATCAAGAACAGCATTGCCATCCTTCTGGGCACCTTCCCCGGCAACATCAGCCTGACCTCTCCCTCAGCCGCCACCATTTCACGCCTGCCCTCCGTCCCGACAGGACTGCCCTCCGACCTGCTGCGCCGCCGCCCCGACATCATCAAGGCGGAATTCGACCTGCATGCCGCCGTAGCGCGTATTGGCGTCGCCGTCTCAGACCTCTATCCCAAGTTCTCCCTGAGCGGCGGACTGACCACCGGCGGCTCCGGAGATTTCTCCAACTGGTTCCGCAGCAACTCGTCCAACTGGTCCCTGGGAGGCATGGTGAGGTGGCCCGTCTTTGACGGATACGCCATCGAGGCCAATATCAAGATGAAGGAAGCCGCTGCCGACGCGTCCGCCGTCGCCTACCAGAAAACCCTTATCACGGCTGTTGGTGAAGTGGAAAACGCCCTGACCACCTACGCCAATTCCAAAATCCAGCTGAAACATCTGGAAGACGCCGCTGCCTCCGCCAAAAAATTCAGCCGACATATCCCGGCAGCTTTACTCCGCCGGAGAAACGGAATTCATCAACGTTATCACAGCCCAGAGGCAGGAATTGTCTTCCAAGGAATCCGTTAATCTCCACCCGCCAGAAAATCCGCCAGAGTGTCGCCCAGCTCGCAAAGGCTCTGGGAGGCGGCTGGAATGCGCCCGGGTAGAATGATCCCGATGAAATACCTGTAGCGGGAGCAGCCGAATAAAACGGTTACTTCAGAGACTCCGCCAGAAACGACTTGCGGCACAGTGAGGTATAAATGCCTTCCAGAGCCATAAGCTCTTCGTGAGTCCCCCTTCTCCGCCAAACGCCCCCCCTGCAGGACGCAAAATGACGTCCGCGTGGCGAATGGTGGACAGGCGGTGGGCAATGACAAAGGAAGTGCGCCCTTCCATAAGACGATCCAAAGCCATTTGTATCTGCTTCTCCGTGTGCGTATCCACACTGGCCGTCGCCTCGTCCAGCAGTAACAGCGGCGGATTTTTCAGCAGGGCGCGGGCAATAGACAGCCGCTGTTTTTCCCCGCCGGACAGCTTTATGGCCGCGTTCGCCTACATTGGTATCCAGACCTTGCGGCAGACGGCGGACAAACTGGTCGGCGTAGGCCGCTTCCAGCGCATTCCACAAATCATCCTCCGTCGCCTCACGAGAGCCCAGCATCAGATTGTCCCGCACACTGCCGTTAAATAAAAACGCCTCTTGCGTCACATAACCCAGAGCGGAACGCAAACTGCGCTTGTTTAAAGCGGCTATATCCTGCCCGTCCAGATAAATGGCACCCGAGGTACATTCGTAAAAAACGGGTCAGCAGGGACAGCATGGTGGACTTGCCCGCTCCCGTCTCCCCCACCAGGGCAATCATCTGCCCCGGCTCCACATCCAGACGAATATCCCTTAAAGTCGGCATTGAAGGCTGGTAGGAAAAAGAGACATTCCGGAATTCCACCCTTCCCCTGACTGGCTGCTGCAGGGCGGCTCCGGTTGCAACACCGGCCTCCTCTTCCGAATCCAGGACTTCAAACACACGAACAGCCGCCGCCCCGGCCGGCAAGAAGCATGTGGTTCAACTGGTGCAGCCGCGCCAGCGGCTCATACAGGAACCCCATCATAAGGAAAAACTGTATCCACTGCCCATTGTCCAGATTTCCCCGCATGACCGCCATCCGCCAAAGCCCCAGCACGGCGATAAATCCCAGCGAACTGATGAAACTCATGGACGGATTGAAAACGGCCCAGTACTTCATGATCCGCAGGGTGGCACGGCGCAGTATCTCCGAAAAACGGCGGAACACCTTATGCTCCTGTTCCTCTGCGGCATAAGCCTTCACCTGACGTATACCGGCGATATTGTCATGCAGCTGGGCGCTCAGATCCCCCAGAGCCTCGCGCTCCATGCGAAAACGATCCGTATTCCTGTTAGAGTACAGCCAGGATCCCCACAGGAGCAAGGGCAGAGGCATGGTCGCCCATAAGGCAACCGCGGAATTCGTCCAGAACAGGACAGCGGCAATGACAACCACCTGAACGACAGCCACCAGCCCCTGCTCTATGCCGTCGATCAGCACGCGCTCCATCGCCCGTGACATCCTCAATGACACGCGACATCACATCCCCCGTACGGCGCGCGTCGAACCAGGAAAGAGGCAGACGCTGAATCTTCTGGTGCAAGTCGCTTCTCAAATCAAAATAACCTTCTGCTCAAGGTGTTGTTGATGATAATGCGCAGCATGTTGCACGCATCCCGCAGCACAAAGCCGCCCAGGGCCAGCAATACCCACGGCCACAGAGCCCCGTAGTCGCCGTCGGGCACCACGACGTTCGTAATATGCTTGGTCACCTCCGGAAAAACGAGAAGAGCCCCAGTCATCAGCAAGGCGCACACGAGCTGGAGACATGCCAGGACGGGATATCTTTTCAGATAGGCGAAAACTCTCAGAAGGGGGTGCATGATCCGCATATATTGAACTGCCGGAACAAAAGAAAGGCTGTTGCCCCGTTCCTGCCTATTCCCCGTCACCGGACTCCGGCGACTCTTCCTCCGGGTTTCCGGGAACTCGTCTTCCAGAATTTTGTCTATTTCCTCAATAATGCGCCAAGAACGCGCTTGCGCTGGTACTTGCGCCACAGGAGATCGCGCACAGTCAGCCACAAGTCGCGTGTAAAAGGGGAGTTCCTCCCAGATTTCTTCTTCGGAACGCCCCACTTTGGGCGACCGGTACAGAACCCATTTATGGCCATGGTAGCAGGCCTTGTACAACATTTTTCTTCGGGAGTGTTTTCTCGCCAGGTATGCGCTTCCATACATTGATTTTGCCGCAGTTGAGGCACTACGACAACCTTTTATCCATGGAAATTGTCATTCCGTCATGATCGAGGCGGACTCCCTGATTTTGCGTGCGTTTCAGAACAGAAGTGCTTAAATACCCGCATGTCCGCCAGCGATTCTCTCGTATACAACAAGGAGCCGGGGCTCCAGATGAAACGTCTTCGTGCATCATGCACCAGTTGAGAGCTCCGGCGGGTGCCCCTGGGACCGGGAACAGACGCACGAATCCCTCATAGGCAATATGCTGGAAGAATCCTATGAATTCGTAGATACCATCAGGGAAAAAGACACCGGCCACATGAAGGAAGAGTTGGGCGATGTCCTCCTGCAGGTCCGTATTTCATGCAGAATAGCCAATGAGCAGGGAAACTTCGATTTTGATGATGTCGCCAGGGAAATCAGCGACAAGCTGGTACGCCGTCACCCCCCATGTTTTCGGGGATTTCGTCGCGGAAGACAGTGACGCGGTTCTGACCAAGTGGGAACAAATCAAACGGGAAGAACGGAAGAGTGAGGAAAAACCATATCTGCATGGGACCGGAATCGGCCTTCCTGCTCTCCTGCGGGCCGTCAAACTGCAAAAAAAGGCAGGCAAAGTGGACTTTGACTGGCCCGACAGTGATGCAGTCATCGCCAAAGTCAAAGAAGAACTCTCGGAAGTGGAAGAAGTTCGCACCAAGGGAGAAAGTGCCGCTCGTCTGGAAGAGGAACTGGAGATCTTCTCTTCGCCGTCGCCAATCTCTGCCGCAAGGAAAATATTGATCCCGAGCTCGCGCTGAATTCGGCCAATGCCAAATTCGCACGGCGTTTTGGAGAAATTGAGAAAAGATTGAAAAATACCGATACCCGTTGGAAAAGCCACTTTGGAGCAAATGGATGCCCTGTGGAATCAAATAAAAGCAGAAGAAAAGCTCTGATTATTTTGAGAAAGATTTTCTCTTCCCTTTTCGTATAGAAGTTAAAAGAGATTACATTTTTCAATGCCGATCATTTTGCTGTTGATTCTGTGACATTTCCGTGTAATCAATTCGACAACTACCAGCAAAAACCATGCCGAAACTTATTTTCATTTTTCCCGATAGTACGGAAAACAGATATGCTCTCCATCTGGACAGGGAGCATACTACTAATTGGCAGAGCCGTGGACAACAAGATTGTTCTGGAACATAGTTCCGTTTCTTCTCATCATGCCTGGTATCGACCGTATCACCGGCGGTCTCGTACTCATTGACCTCCATTCCACCAACGGAATCAGGGAGAACAATGTCAAACAACATTTGACTGCGCTGAAACCCGGCCGCGTCTATAAAATTGGCGACGTCGTCATGGAATGCCATTTTGCTCCGGACGAACTCGCCCTGTTTGCACAGGAAACAAATGACTTAACCTTTATCCCTCCCTGCCCGGAGGACTTGGACTAATATTCCCTCTCTCCATTTAATTACCGACCATGCCTCGTCTTACTGTAACTACGCCTGATGGCGCAAAGCAACGCTATCAGCTTTCTTTCGAAATGAAGGTCGTCACAATCGGGCGCGACCCCGAATGTGAAATCGTCATCAACGACCCCACCGTCTCCAAGTTTCACGCCGAGCTCCACCGGGTTCCCGGCGGGTTCTGCATCACAGACTGCCACTCTACACGCGGGATCATCATTGATGGCTCCCAGACAGAATGCGCTCCCCTGATCGACGATCAGAGAATCCAGCTGGGAGAGAGCATTCTGACGGCCATGTTCACCGACGACGAAATAACTTCTGCGTCGCAGAGAACGAAAAAGACCCTGCAGGAAGGTACCACGCTGACGCCTGAGGACGTGTTGGCTCCCCCTGCCGTTGTCGCAGAGGCCCAGCCAGCTGCCCAACGCGGTTCCTGTACAGACGCCTGTTGCCCAGCCGCAGCCGGCAGCCCAGGTTCACCAACCCGTCGTACAAGCACCGAGCCAGCAGACAGCCCCCCAGCCCGCCTCCCCGCTCCTTCCCGGCTCCGGTCTCCGGCTGCCGGTTCCGCAACTCCGGGAGGCACTCCGGCTTTCAACCGCTATGGGGCATCGCCCTATACGGCACAAAGATCCAGCGGCAATGGCTTCTTCCTGTTCATGCTGCTCCTTATCTGCATCTGTGCCGTGATCGCCGGGATGACCCTGCGCCACTACATTGAAACAGGACGCCTGCTGCATGAAGACCTCCTGGCACATGAAAAGACGGAATCTGTCGAAAAGACGGATGCCAAAGAAGAGCCCGCAGAGGCCACTCCCGACGCAAAGCCCACGGACACCGTCAAAAAAGTGAAAGTAACGCCTGCAACGCCGGAAAAAGTTCAGGAAAAGGATCCCATGGATACCGCCATCAAGTCGCAAGGTAAATATACTCTGCCGACAGTAAAGGAATTTATCATTCCCTGATCTTCTTTTCCCAACCCTCTTTACCCCCTCAAGGGCGGCCGCACATTCCGTGCGACCGCCCTTTCCTTATTTGGAAAACGGACGGTGAACGATGGCGTTTTGCCATCAAATCGCATAATCACCGGCAGACTTCAGGACAACCCATCCCGAAGAGTCCCCGCTCACCACTCCCGGAACCCTGCCACAGCGATACAGCCACTAACTTTTTTATTTTCATTTGAACTAACAGTAAATAATTTGTATCAATAAATACAAAAGCAATGAAAACACATTTCCATTCCCTGTTGAGAACTATCCTGCTGTTTACATTGATCCAAAACTCCGGCCTCGGAGCAACTCCATCCGATAACATGAATACCCCATCCCATCCTTCCATTCAGCTCCCCGCCTCCGGCCGGGGAGATTCGCGTGTCGCCTATCTGGGCCAGGCCATGGATCAGCTCATCTACGACTTCATGGCAGACCACCACATTCCCGGCATGACGCTTGCCATCGTACAGGCTCCTACATCCCCCGGGTCGTCGGCTACGGTCTGGCAGACGCGGAAAAAGAATTGCTGGCCTCCACCAAAACGCTCTGGGGGCCAGCCGGTCCCATCTCGCAAGCCTACGCCGCTGTCGCCGCATTCCAGCTCGTGGAACAAGGCAAACTTGATCTGAACGCCCCTGCTGGAAAATACGTCAAGGATCTTCCCTCATCGTGGGAAAACATTACGGTCTTCCAACTGCTCCAACATGCCGCTGGTCTGCCGGATTATAGAAAAAATCCTCGGTACGATGCAGCCAAACGTTATGCTCCCGCAGAACTGCTCAAGCGTAACCGACAAAAACCGGAATTTGCCCCGGAACCGATGTCCGTCAATCCCCGACAAACTTCCTGCTGCTCACCATGGTCATCGACAATGCCGCAGGAATGCCTTACGAGGAAGTCGTCAAAAAAGGGCAGATTGACACACTCGGCCTGAAAAGAACGCTGTTCGACAAGGATCTGTCATCCGTCAAAGTCGATCCTGTGGAAAAAAACGGCAACGTTCATTCCCTGTTCAAATCACAAGTCGATTATGTAGATCCCGCAGAACCGGCAGCCGGATACGCATGGCAGCCCCAGGAAGGCTTTATCCCGCAGAACCTGCCCGTCAACCTGAGAGGATTTGCAGACATCTGGGTCTACTCCCGAGGAAATCAGTTTTTGGGACATTGCCCTGGCCGGTTCCATTCTCGTGAAAGAAGCGGCACACCGGGACATGATCTACAAACCGACAAAACTGGCTGACGGCAAGGTCGTCCCCGCAATGGCAGGGCTGGCAGTTTCCCCACCAACAAGGGGCTGATGGATGTCAAGGGCTACACTCCCGGATACTCGACCTACATCTGCCGCTTTACAGACGCATCGGAACTGGTCTGCGTCACACTGACGGCAAACCGGGCAGGCGTCGATCTGACCAACCTGGCCCGCCGCATAGCGGGAGCCCTGGATCCGAAACTAGGCTCCGGCCATCTGGATGACGACTCGCTTGTGCTCTACGAAAGCGTACACGATGTCCCGACAACGATCGCCCGCATAGAACGATACCTCAAGGATCGCGGCATCCCCGTATTTGCCAAATTCGATCATGGGAAAAATGCCCAGGAAGTTGGGCTGGAAATGCGCCCGGCGGAAGTCATCGTATTCGGCTCTCCGAAGGTAGGCACGGGACTGATGCAGATCAACCCGGGCATTGCCACGGAACTGCCGCTGCGCATTGCCGCCTGGCAGGACGAGAACGGTAGCGTATGGATCAGCTACCCGCGCATGGACAAGATAGCAAAAGCCTACGGCGTGGAAAACGCCCCGGCTGTACACCCTATCGAGAACCTGCTGCAAAAACATCACTTCATACGCCGGAAACGTCTATTGAACAATGTCCCGGAATCATTTCGGCAGACTTGACAGACCTGTTCATTAACCGTCTCCACAACAAAAGAACTGTCCCGTCCTGCAAAAGCAGAACGCGGACGGTTCTTTTCATTTAACCATTTCATATTCAAAAAATTGAATTAAAAAAGATCGTTCCCCCCAACATAAATAACCATGCGAATATCTCACAGAGTACCTCTTGACGGCATTAAAAAAAATAATACTCTCCTTCTCAAGAGACATTATCGTTCATTCCATGAAACTTTCTTCTCTTTCTTGCAATACAATCCTTTGCATAATGCCCTGCCTGACCGGAAGCCTGCTCCTGACTTCCTGCAGCCTGTTCGAGTCCAGGGAGACGGTCAGTTTCGATTCACGCCCGTACAAGGTCATCGCCCTGACCACCGAACCGGGCTACATAGAGGCGGTCAGCGCCAAAGCGCTCAGGAACAAGGGCTATAAAGTTCTCCGGGAATGGACGACAAAGACAAGCCCAACGCCTACCTGACACTGGAAAAGGAAACGGCGCATTCCTGCAAAGACTCCGGCGGAAGAACCCGCCATTATTCCCGGGTGGGGGCCACGCTCTATTCTTCCAACGGCACCCAGGTATGGAAAGGCAAGGGAGCCTGTCTGGCGGAGGACTTTGAATCCTACGGAACCAAGAGCAGCATGAGGAGCGCCGCTGTCCGCACCATTTCCTTCCTTCCCGACTATGGCGACTATCCGGGCATGCCGCACGGAGAAAACGATTAGGAGACATCCCTCCCGCACGACCGCGCGGATGTCGAATTTTCCGGGGCATTTTATGCATTCCGGCTTGCCAAATGTTGGAGAAAAACTAGAATGCCGCATGGCAGATATAACCCTTGGCCTTAGTTTTGATGATGTCCTTCTGCTCCCTCAGCAGAGCGCCATTCTCCCCGGCGAAGCGGATCTTTCCGCATATCTTGTTCCCGGGTTTGGTTTGAATATCCCGGTTCTGTCCGCCGCTATGGATACGGTCTCTGAAAGCGAGCTTGCCATAGCCCTTGCCCGTGAAGGAGGACTGGGAGTCATCCACCGCAATAATGTCATCGAAGATCAGGCGGATATGGTAGCCCGTGTCAAACGCTCGGAAAATGCCGTTATCACAGATCCTATTACAGTCAACAAGCAGCAGACTGTCAGTGAGGTCCGCCGCATCATGGAACGCTTCGGAGTCTCCGGATTCCCCGTTGTCAATGCGGAAGGCCTGCTGGAAGGCATAGTCACCGGACGCGACGTGCGCGGCATAGACAACGACAATCAGACTGTAACGGTAAGCCGATGTCATGACGCCCCGCGAACGCCTCTTTACGGCACCGGCCAACACCAGCATGGAAGACGCCCGCGCCATCCTCTACAAGCACAGGATCGAGAAGCTCCCGCTTACAGACGAACGCGGCCACTTGGCCGGACTCATCACGGAAGCCGATATTGAAAAGCGCGCCATGTACGTGACCGCCCGCCAAGGATGACCAGGGGCGCCTGCGCTGTGGTGCCGCCGTCGGCGTAGGCCCCGACTTCTACGAACGCGCCCAGGCTCTGCTGGCCGCAGGAGCCGACGCCCTCTTCATCGACGCCGCCACAGGACACACCACCCGCGTGATGGAGGTTATTTCCAAACTGCGCGAACTGAGTGACAAACCAGTCGTCGCCGGCAACGTCGTCACCTATGAAGGCGCCTCAGATCTGATCTCCGCCGGCGCCAATGCCCTGAAAGTAGGAGTAGGCCCCGGCTCCATCTGTACGACCCGCATCATCTCCGGCGTCGGCATGCCCCAGTTTACAGCCATCCAGGAAGTAGTCAAGGCAGCCCGTCCAAGGGAGTCACGGTCATCGCCGACGGCGGCATCCGCTACTCTGGCGATGTAGTGAAGGCTTTGGCCGCAGGAGCAGATCTCGTCATGCTGGGCGGACTGCTGGCAGGCACCAAGGAAAGCCCCGGAGCCGTCGTGCACCATCAGGGACGTGACTTCAAGCAATACCGCGGCATGGGTTCCGTAGGCGCCATGCGCCGCGGATCCGGCGACCGGTACGGCCAGAACAGCTCCGGCAAGCTCGTAGCAGAAGGCGTGGAAGCCCGTGTCCCGTACAAAGGGGCTCTGGCCGATGTCACCTTCCAGCTAATGGGCGGTCTCCGCTCCGGCATGGGCTATCTGGGTGCGCACAACCTGACAGAACTCCGCGAAAAAGCCAAATTCGTCCGTATCACTCTGGGCGGCCTGAAGAAAGCCACCCGCACGACATCACCATCACGGAAGAGCCCACCAATTACCAGCCGGGCAGTTCCTGCTAACACATTTCTACTCGAACGGGCGAGAGGAGAAGAAGTTCTCCTCTCGCTTCTTTTCCCGCAAAACAAAAAACATGGAAGACCGACACATTGTAGCCGTTATCGACTTCGGCTCGCAGTACACTCAGCTCATTGTCCGCCGCGTCCGCGAACTGGGCTACACGGCCAAACTTTACGCGCTGGAACATCTGGACCAGATTCAGGAACCAGGCGCCATCATCCTCTCGGAGGCCCCAGGAGCACCACGGATCAGGACGCCCCGGACATAGACTTCGACTGGCTCCTCAGCTTCAACGTCCCGGTACTTGGCATTTGCTATGGCATGCAGCTTCTGAACATCAAGTTCGGCGGTTCGGTAAAGTCCAGCAACCGCCGCGAATACGGACCAGCCGCCCTGCTCCGGTAGAATGTACAGGCCTTTATGAAGGAGTCTCCCCCACTTCCCAGGTCTGGATGAGCCACTCCGACACAGTAAGCGACCTGCCCGAAGACAGCAAGGTCATCGCCAAAAATCAGCAAGGCACCCCGGTCTCCCTGCAATGGCACGAACAATTCTTCGGTATCCAGTTCCACCCGGAAGTTACCCACTCCCACGAAGGAAACACAGTCCTGTCCAACTTCCTTAAAACCGCGAAAAATCTCGGAAATTCGACATCGGCGACTTCAAGAACGAGATGATCCGCGAGATCCGGGAACGGGTAGGCGACAAGCAGGTCGTCTGCGGCGTCTCCGGCGGCGTGGACAGCACCGTCCTGGCCGTACTTCTGCACGAGGCCGGAGTCAAAGTTCGCCCGATATTCGTCAACAACGGACTGCTCCGTAAAAACGAAGCCGAGGAAGTGGAAGCCAACTTCCGTAAAATGGGAGTCGACATCGAAACCGTAGACGCCAGCGACCGCTTCCTGAACGCACTGGCCGGAGTCACCGAACCCGAACGCAAGCGCAAGATCATTCGGCGAATTGTTTATCGACGTCTTCTGGGACGCCGTCGGCGATGCCGAAATCCTGGCCCAGGGCACCCTTTACCCGGACGTGATCGAAAGTGCGTCCAACGCCAAGTCAAAAGCCTCCACCATCAAAACGCACCACAACCGCGTCGCTCGTATTCTGGAGCTTCAGAAACAAGGCAAAGTGCTTGAGCCCCTCGCCGAACTGTTCAAGGACGAAGTACGTGCCCTGGGAGCCGCTCTCGGCATAGACCACGATATCCTCTGGCGCCATCCCTTCCCCGGCCCCGGACTGGCTGTACGTTGCCCCGGAGAAGTCACCCGCGAACGGCTGAACGTCATCCGCGACTGCGACGCCCATCTTCATCGGCAAGCTGAAAGAACACGGCTGGTACGACAAGATCTGGCAGGCCTACGCAGGCCTGATTCCCGTCAAGACCGTCGGCGTCAAGGGCGACGAACGCTCCTACGAATGGGCCACCAACCTCCGCGCCATCGTCTCCGAGGACGCCATGACCGCCGACTGGGTGGAACTGCCCTATTCCCTGATGAGAGAAGTCAGCAACACCATCCTCAATCAAGTAAAAGGCATCAACCGGGTCCTGTACGATATTTCGACAAAGCCCCCGGCCTCCATCGAATGGGAGTAAAAAGCCATCTATTTTAATACTCGGGGGGTGATAGTCTTTCAGGACTTTCACCCCTTTTCTATCGGGAGCAGGCAAACAAAGAAACAATGCAAGTATTTGAAATCGACCATGATATTCCTCAATACCAACAAACATTGTAAAACGTATGGACGATGAAATATTCCCCTATGAGGTTGTTCAAAAATTCAACGAGACGGACATGCGGATTTACAAATATATTCTGGCAGGTCTCGACAAATTCCTACATGACCATTCGAGAGCTGGCAGGAGATCTGAGCCTGTCCACTTCTTCCGTCCTGCGTTTTTGTGAAAAGGCAAATTGCGAAGGTTATGCAGAGTTCAAGGAAAAGCTCAAAAAGGAATCCGCCCATCGTGCCGAATCTCTCCCGAAAGAAGATCTGAAGGAAATACTGAACTATTTCCAAAAGGGCCAATACCACAGCCTTCGAACACAAAATCAACACCGCTGTCGAAATCATCCAAAAGGCGGAAAAGGTCATTTTTTTGGGACAGGGATCTTCGGGCACTCTCGCCAAATACGGGGCAAGATACTTTTCCAATCTGGGCAAATTCTCTATCGGCCTGGAAGATACCTATTACCCCGTCATGGAATCCGTACAGGAGAAAACCGTTATCGTGGTTCTGTCGGAAAGCGGCGAAACCAGGGAAATCATCGACATGATCCGGCGCTTCCGCGAGCACGCATACGGCATCCTGAGCATTACCAATTCCGCCCATTCGACATTGGCGGGGCTGTCGGACTGGAATATCTCTATAACATGCCCCCCCAAAGGATAAACGGCGGCTATAACGCCACTCTCAAATCCCCGTGCTGTTTATCATGGAAGCCATCGCCCGGAGACTCGTCTGAAATAAAGACACCCTGTTTCTTGTTCTGTAACAGGAATATTTTCTATTCTGCAGTCATGCAGGATAATGATAATGAATGGAACAAATGCGTGACCGGGAAAATATATGACTGCCACCACCCGGTCTTTCTCGAACGTAAAAAGAAAAACCGGGAACTGCTCACGCTCTATAACGCCCTGCCCTATGAGCGAAAGGAGGAAAAAACAGCTCTGCTCCGGCAAATGCTGGGCAGCCTGGGCAAAGATGTTTCTGTGGGTGCCCCCTTCCTCTGCGATTACGGGTGCAACATACATATCGGAAATAATGTGTCGATCAACATGAATTGCCTCTTCGTGGACTGCAATAAAATCACCATCGGAGACAATGTGCTCATTGCCCCCAACGTCCAAATCCATACGGCAACCCATCCTGTGGAATTTGAGGAACGGTTTCTCTCTGATGAATGTCCGGGCAGCGACCATTATTTCCGCTGTACCTATGCCCTTCCGGTCAGAATAGGGAACGGCTGCTGGCTGGGAGGCGGCGTCATCGTTCTTCCCGGTATCACGATCGGGGACAGATCCGTCATTGGAGCGGGAAGCGTAGTAACCAGGGATATTCCCCCCGACTGTGTCGCCGCTGGAAATCCCTGCAAAATTCTTAGAAAAATAAACGGAACCCGCCGGCATGATCAAAATGGTTGCCTTTGATCTGGACGGCACTATCGGAGAAACGATACCGATGTGCATAAGATCCTTTGAACAGGCAGTTTCCCCCCATGCCGGCCACAAGCTGACGGAAGAGGAAATAACCCGGACCTTTGGACTGAATGAACAGGGAATGATCAAAAAAGCAGTCAAAAATCACTGGGAAGCGGCGCTTGAGGATTTTTATCGGATTTATGAGAAAAGACACAATGAGTGCCCTCATCCCTACGACGGGATTGTCGAGCTGATACAGTTTCTCCAATCCCGGGGAATTCTGACAGCCTTGATTACGGGAAAAGGGGAAAAGAGCAGCCGTATCACTCTGGAGAAATTCGGGATGCAGGACATGTTCTGCGACATACGGACAGGAGCCGAAGACAGGAACATCAAGACGGAATCCATCGTGAACCTTCTGCATGACTACGGTATGTGCAAAGAGGAATTCTACTATGTGGGTGACGCCCTCACGGATATAACCGCCTGCACGGAGGCGGGTGTACAATGCCTGTCTGCGGCATGGAGCGAAACGGCTGATATTGATCGCTTAAGACAGGTCAATCCCCGGCATGTATTCCTGACCATAAAAGAACTCCGTCATTTCTTTATGAACCGGCTCACGACTTTTCATTTGCAGGACTGAGTGCATTGTGCGTACACTTCGCCCGTCAGGCACGGGCCCAGAGCAGACGGCAAGTGCAAGCTGGCATGTCTCCCGCACAAAACATCTGGAAATAATGATTCCCGAATTCTCTCTCCTGGCTTCAACTGCCCAGTCCCCTTCTACTGCGGCCTTCATGGCTTCCATACCGATTTACCTCATCATGATTATCGGATGGATGTGCCGGAGAGCAGGCTGGGTCACGCCAGAGACAGACAAGGGATTCATGAAGGTAGCCATTGAATTGTGCTATCCCTGCCTGATTCTGAGCCACATGCTGGGCAACGATCTTCTGCGTTCTCCCCAGTACTCGCTCAAGGCAGCCGGTATCGGAGCCGGCACCTGCATCATCTCCATCCTGATCTGCCTGGCTGTCGCCAGACTGTTTCGTCTTAAAAAGGAGAGGGCGCGCGCACTTTTGCCATTACGGCTGCCGTCCAGAACTACAGCTTTTACATCGTCCCCATGATTGCGTACTCTACACCGCGCCGAACGACCCACGATGGGCGTTCTCTTCACTTTCAACGTAGGATGGAACTCACTGTCTGACCGTGGCCTGATTGTCATGTCAGAGGTCACCAGAATTCGCCCGCCATGTTGATACGGGGGCCTATCATTGCCGTTGTCCTGGGACTCTTTCTGGTCTGGACGACTGACAATGTTCTGATACCTCAACCCGTCTTTTCTAGTCTTTTCTACTCTGGACATCCTTGGCAACTGTGCCGTCCCCCTTTCCATTTTTCTGGGTAGGCACCACCCTCTACGGACCTGTGGGGCAAGTTCCAGTGGAACAAGAGAATTGCCTTGGGCGGCATCGCTGCCCGTTGCGGACTGCTCCCCCTGTTTCTGCTGACTGTCGCCTGGTTTCTGCCCATTGACCCGATTCTGAAACGGGTCATCATCTTCCAGGCCGCCGTCCCCCTCGGCCATGATTCCCATCATCATTGCCCGCCATTTCGGAGGTCAGCCTGCCGTCGCTGTAGAGATAGTCATCACCACGACTCTTGCCGCCCTGGTCCTCCCTGCCGTTCTGGCTTTCGTTGGTTTTCAGTACATTCCCCACTGATTTTTGATCCTTTCCGGGCAAAAAAACTTGCATTCCCCAGAGAACAGGGGGATGCTCCGCCCTTCATTTTCCGGTTTTTACGTTGTCTCATGATCAATATACTGACTCCAGAACTTTTCAGCTCCCTTAAAAACTACAACGCCCAAACCTTCAAGGATGACCTGCTGGCTGGCATCACCGTTGGCATCGTCGCTCTGCCGCTGGCCATGGCCTTTGCTCTGGCCGCAGGATTCAGCCCTACGGAAGGACTGGTCACCGCCATTATCGCCGGAGGGCTCATGGCCCTCACAACAGGCAGCCGGGTACAGATCGGGGGGCCTACCGGAGCCTTTATCATCATCATTGTCGGAGTAGTCGCCAAGTTCGGCGTCTCCGGCCTCCTGATCAGCACCATGATTGCCGGGATCTTCATGATCCTGTTCGGTCTTTTTAAAATGGGAGGCCTTATCCGTTTCATTCCCTTCCCGGTTATCACGGGATTCACATCCGGCATCGCCCTGACCATTTTTTCCACCCAGATGAAAGATCTTCTGGGGCTTCCCCTGACAGGAAGCGAAATCCCTGCCGGATTCCTGGCCAAATGGGGCTGTTTCTTCCAGAATATGGGAGCAACCAATTTCTCAGCGCTGAGCATAAGCGTCTTGACAGTCATAGCCATCATACTGACCCGTAAATTTGCCCCCAAGCTGCCCGCCATGCTGATAGGCATGATAGCGGCGACAATTGTCGCCCAACTGGCCGGACTGAATATCGAAACCATCGGTGACCGTTACCCCGATCTGCCGACCACCCTGCCCAGCCCCGGACTTCCTCATGGATTCGATTGGTCACGGCTTCCCGAACTTGTCTCTCCGGCGTTCACCATCGCCCTGCTGGCGGCCATAGAATCCCTGCTCAGCGCCACCGTCGCGGACGGCATGATCGGCAAGCGGCACAAGCCGAATACAGAACTCATCTCCCAGGGCATTGGCAACATCGGTTCCGCGTTTTTCGGAGGTCTCCCCGCCACCGGCGCCATCGCCCGCACAGCGACAAACGTCAAGGCCGGAGGAAAAACACCCGTCTCCGGCATCATCCACTCCCTGACCATCTTCGGCGTTCTGCTCCTGTTCGGGTCCTACATCAAGATGATCCCGTTTGCGCCCTCGGAGGCGTGCTCGTCATCGTCTGCTACAACATGAGCGAGATCCCCGCCTTTGCACGCATCCTGCGGGGGCCGCGTACGGACGTCATCGTTCTTCTTATTACTTTCATTCTGACCCGTGCTGGTGGATTTGACCGTTGCCGTGGAAGTAGGCGTCGTCCTGGCCTCCCTGTTCTTCATCGGCAGAATGTCCCGACTGAGCGAGGTCAACAAGATAACAGGGGACATTACGGGAGACGACACAGCCTCCGGCCCGCGCCCCATTGAGGAAAGATGCGTACCGGAAGGCGTGGAAGTGTTCGAGGTACAAGGCCCCTTCTTCTTCGGAGCTGTTTCCCAGTTCAAGGAACTCATTCTGCGCGGAATAGACGAGGACAAAATCGATGTCGTCCATCCTCCGCATGCGGCAGGTCCCCTGTCCTGGACGCTACCGGCCTCAATGTTCTGCGGGGGCTGCTGGAACACTGCAAACGCAATAACATCCGGCTGATGATGTCCGGCGTCCAGCCCCAGACACTGGCTTTATTCCGTCACTCCGGCTTCATGGCGGAGATACACAAAATCAACCTCTGCGTTGATATTGACGCGGCTCTGGCCCGCGCCCGCCGTTATCTGGACAGAAAGAACGAACACAAGACCCACGTCCATGTGCATGAACACGCTCATGAACACCTGGAAGAACAGCACACGAATTAATTCCACACGAAGAAAACGACTCGCGCGAAAATTCTTCACAAGGGCAAAAATAACCGTTCCTGCGTACCGACTCAATTCATCACGCATCATAAATAAGGGCCGGACGTCCTCTCAAACGCCCGACCCACGCTATTTCTTCCTACAGAAGTCTTTCTTGTTCCAGTAGCGACATTTCCTAGAACTGGAAGCTGAACCCGACTGTCGTATTTACGCCGTTCTGATCTTTCCGGAACTCGCAACCCGCGTCTACGAAGAACTGGCCGTACGCGCTTATCGGCGCTATCCAGCCTGCTGATATGATTGCCGCGGAACGTTCGTTGCTCACTCCATCCAGATTGAAGCTGTTTTCCGGCGCTCCTATGAACCGCCCGTTTACCTTGTAGTCCACATCGCCCATGTCATTCACATACATGGCTTTCAGTTCTACTCGGCCAGGCAGGTCGGACCACGCTGTTCTTGTACTGGTAGGCGATTTTGGCTCCTATGCCCGCACTGAACATGTTGTAGCTCTGGCTTCCTATCATCAGGCCCGCGTTTTTCAGATCTCCTGTTTCACTCAGGCTGTCCAGTTTCGCTCGGCCTGCCGTCAGGTTTACCAGCGGCTGCAGTATCCAGCTCTTTTCTTCGTTCAGATAGAAGTCGTACCCGGCTTCCAGCGTCCCCAGGAACTGGTTTGCCGTCTGTTGAACTATTCGCTCTAAAGGTCTCGTCCTTGAGTATCTGGTTACCGTGGAATTCGGTGTTCGTGAAGCCTCCCGTCAGCACTCCCGTTATGGTCAGCGCGTCTTTGCGGTACCGGGCAAAGAGGTCTACGCTGTACGTGTCGTTGTCGTTGTTGCCCCAGCCGTCTTTGACCTGCACGTCGGTGAAGGTGTAAGCGAAGCCTACTCCTATCATGAAGGTCTGGCTCAGCGGTATGGCACAGCCGAGTTCGCCTCCCAGCTCGTCATTTCATAGCCGGGCGCTTCAAGGTTCGATTTCACGTCGCGGTAGTGGTTGATTCCTCCCGCCCACACGTTGTAGATTCCTCCGTCTGTCCAATCATCGTACATCACCGGGTTAATGAGTTCCACACGGTTGCGGACGGAGTTGATGTGCTGGGTAGCGTCCTGCACCTGGGCGGACAGGGCCGTATAGAAGGACGAGGCGGAGTTGCCCATGCCTGTGAGGTAGGTCTGGTATTCCGTCGTGGTCATCTTGGATACTTTCTGCATGTGCTGCTTCATTTTCCCGGTCAGTTCCGTGCTGTCGTCCAGCACTGCGGCCACCAGCGGGGCTACCACGACATGAATGGCTCCCTGTTGGTTCCGTCGTTGACCAGGCCTCCGGGGGTGGCCTCCCTTGCGGGTCAGGTTCAGCCCTATTTCCTTGCTGTTGTCCAGATTCAGGCTGACGTCTACAAAGGCGTATTCCTCGTTCAGGGCCAGTTCCAGATTGCCGGCTCCCTGAATGTCTTCTCTCGCGCTGAAGATGGTGTAGGTGTTTTCCGTGGTCCAGGTATCGTCCAGGACATCTACATGCAGTTGGGTGCCGGTGCCTATCGTAATATTTCCTGCATCACGGATGTAACCACTGGTTCCGCTTTCTCCCGCGACTTCAAGATAGAAGTTTGTGTTGTCTCCGAAGGTGACGTTATGGCCGTTGGCGTTGATCTTTCCTTGCAGGGAGGCTCCCTTGCCGCTGGTCAGGGCCAGATCTCCGTTCAGGGTGTATTCCGAAGAGTTTTCTCCGGCGGCTCGGGTCTTGTCTTGCGCCGCTCCCATCAGGACGAGGCGGCCCTGTCTTACTTCCATGAGGCCTTTCGCGTTTCCGGCAGCGTTATCATAGACGTACAAGTGGCCGTGCCTTGTTTGATGAATCCTCCTTCTCCTGTCACTCCCTGATTCAGCCGGACGTTGGCTCCTCCTGTGTTAATGGTGTTTTCTCCTGTTCCCAGTGTCAGGACAACGGAGAATTCCCAGGAGGATGTGCTCTTTATGGTGCCTCCGTTCAGGACAAGGGTGCCACTGCCAGTGATCCCCTGTTGCCCCATAGTCAGGGTTCCGTTGCCGCCTATGGTCAGGGTGCCGTTGTCCAGGGTCAGACCTTTGGTTGTAACCGCATAACCTCCGGCTGTCCTTGTTTCTCCGGCTCCGCTTATGATCAATTCTTCGGCTGTCAGGGTTTTGTTTCCTTCCAATGTTATCCGCCCCTTCAAGGTCAGTGAGGTGCCGTCTGTCTGGGTGATATTGCCTTTCAGGGTCAGGTTTTTGGTTCCGGCGTTCTCTATGGTGTTGGCTCCGGCTCCGCTGGTGATGTCTCCGGTCAGTATCTGGGCGTTGGCTCCGGCTTGTTTCAGGAGGCTGTTTCCGCTCAGCTCGAAGTCATTGGCATAGGTGTAGGTATTTACTCCCGCCAGAGTTTGGTCTCCGTAGGCCTGCAGGATAATCTCGGAGCCTCCTTTGGTGCCGGAGACGGCGCTTACTTTTCCGCTTCCCAGGGCGGTGACATTGAGGTTGCCGCCAGCGGCCTGATCCGCCAGGCTTCCAGGATCGGCTCCCTGGCTCAGATCCACTGTCAGACGGCCTCCGGTGACTATAGTTCCGGCTCCGTAGCTGTTTCCGTTGTTGGTGATGACTACGCTTCCTTCTCCGGGCTGGACGTCGGCTTTTATTTCCCCCATAGCCCATTATGCTGAGTTCCTTGTCGGTTCCACCCAGTTGGCCCTGATAGACCAGTGTCCCCAGACCGGGGGTGAGGTTGTAGGAGGGGTTGTCTTCCAGATTGTAGACGATGTTTTCTCCATGATTACTTCGCCTCCCTGGGAGCCGAGGTAGCTTTCACCCCCTGATGGCACATTAGGAGTTCATTCCATCCGCCTGATCCTGGGTAACCAGATCTGAAGAAAGAGCTATCCTGGTCCAGCTAAGAATCCCTGTTGTGCCCAGAGCAGATTCATCCAGCGTAATCAGCCTCCGCTGGTTGTTCAGGATGATTCCTCTCTGGTAATTCAGTCCCACAGAGAAAAGCTGGAAAGAACCTCCCTGGTTCATGAAGGTGTTGAGGTAGTCCTGATCGAAGTCGAGGGTTATGCTTCCCTGCTCCGTTCCGGTGATGGAAGCCGTTCCATTGGTGCTCACCAGAGTTTTGGCTAATCCGTCAAAACTGGCGTTGTCCTTGCCCAGTTTGAAACTGATTTTTCCTGCCTGGAAGTTGCCGGTGACGTTGAGTCTGCTCGCGTATTCCTGCATGTCGACTGCGCCTGTGTAGGCGCCAAATCCACTGAGGGCGGTGGCTCCGGCAATAGTTATATTTTTGTCGGCGGTGCCGCTCTGCCCTCCCAAGTCAAGGGTGGTGTCAGCGGCCATGCGCAAGGTCTTGATTCCATTGAGGGTGGTTCCGCCCAGAAGGAGGCCTCCGGCGTTGATACTGATGGTTTCCACACCGGTCAGGGTCTGGGTAAAGCCCAGAGTTCCGGCTCCTGTCTTCGTGAGAGCGGCGGCATTACTGGTCACCGCTCCGCCGAAAGTGATGCCCGCCAATGTATTGAAGGCGGCGCTTTCTTTTGCCAGCAGCTGCGTGGTTCCGCTCAGGGTCAGTGTATTTGAGGCATCGGCTTGTCCAAAGGTGGCGTTGTATTCGGTATCGTCCGCCGTTCCCATATCCAGGTCGTGGCGACAATGATGTTTTTACCCAAGGCGGAAAGGGTGGTGCCGCTCAGCAGGGTCAGCTTGCCTTCGACTCCCAAAGAAGAGTCGTTGCCCAATTGCAGTATACCGCTTTCCACCATGGTATCTCCCTTGTATTGGTTAGCCGCTGATAAAATCAACGTTCCCTTCCCGATTTTTGTAAATCCTCCCTCCCCTCCTATCTGAGACTTGAGCGTAATTGACGTTCCCTCTCCCGTCTCAAAAACACGAGTAGTCCCCTCTTCATTCCCTAAAAAGAAATGAACCGCAGACTCCTGCAAATTATCTTCCTCGTATAAACCAGTCGGCAAAAGAAGACAGTTTCCCGGAATGAAATAAAACATCCCTTTGTTTGCCTCTTCTCTATCATTTACCTTGGAATAAATCCCGGAGCCCCCCAAACTCACGTGCCCCCATTGATATTCACAATGGCACCCCAGCCATCAGCCCGTATGCCCGCCAGCTTCAGCCGGCTCTCTTTTCCTACCGTCAAAGTCGCCTTGTCGTTCCAGTTGGACAACGTCATCAACGCCTTTTCGGCTATCAGGGGAACGCCCGTCACCTAGAGTCAACGTCGTTCGAAAAGACACCCCACCTTCATTCGTCCCGATCTTGATTTTAGTCCCTCCAAACGTCCCAATCCGCTTTCAAATCAACGGCCGCCCCTTCGGACAAAGTTAAATCCCCCCCAGATCACCACCAGTGGACAAAGTCGCCGTTCCCCATAAATGAAGAGAACCCTGCCCTAAAAAAGAACCTGAATACTCAGTGACAACATCTCCCGACTTATTAATCGTCAATGTTTTTGACCACTCACATCAAAAGATAAAGCACTGGCCGTACTTTGTGTGATAAAAGTGGAGTCTTCCGTCACGGAAATGCTTTTGGCTGGCCCCGACTGCGGGGTTCCCAAAGCGGCATCCTTGTCAACAAGCAATGTACCCCCGTTCAAAATCACATTTTGTGTAAACGTATTGGCGACATCACCCGATTTGATTGTTAAAATACCATTCCCCGTTTTCGTCAAAGTACCCGTTCCGGTTCCTTCTATTTTGGAGTCCAACGTTATATTAAACCCCATCGTATCAATAACAAAATTATCCGTCTGCTCCGTTCCCAAAGTTATTGTTATGCCTGAAGCGGATGTCCAATTCGCATATGCCCCCACTGTCCCGCTCTTCCATAAAACGGAGTAGGCATTAGTCCCCGCCTTGAAATCCATCCCCTTTTCCCCCAGTATAAACTTGCCGCCTTCCAGATTAATTTCGCCAGGCCGCCCGCTGGTGTCGTCAACAACGACATTGCTGTAAATTCCCCTGGGTCTTAAAAACGCCTGTCCCCGAAATATTGACAAACCCTTTACAGTTGCCTCCATTACGGCTGAGAATAGTCATCTTTTCAGAAACCAGAGTCCCGCCTGTAATATTCAAACGGGCATCATAGGGATTCTTGTCTCCATTATGGCCGCCGACCCAAAGGGAAATTTGCCCCACATTCTCCGGGATCTGAGTACCTTGATCATAATCAACTCCAGTCAGAGTCAGCGTACCGCTCTTCATATTCAGTGAACCATTAAATGTCCAGGACATGGCCGTCGCTTCGGGATTATCCGTCCCCGAACCAAAAGTAACGGACTTATTCCCGTACGTAATCAAATTCAGAGTCGGCCACTCCGCAGGGGTAGCGCCATCGGGAAATGTCTGATCATTGTAAGGAGTCAAATTGACATTGGCGGAATATGAATGCGAAATAAAAGAAAGCATCAAAGCAGCACTCAACAACAGAGGAAGTCTCAATTTCATATAAATAGCGTGTATGTGTACTCATATTCCCTTCATCCAGAAAAAAACACTTTTCTAAAAATAAAGAGAATATTATTGTCATTATGAATATCGGATTCCTGATCCGCTGATGTTTCTTTTTGTGATTTATTTTCAAAGAGTTATGTTTTTAGTACGGTTTTTTCTTGTTGTGCGGGAATAAAAAAACAGAGATTTTACCTCAAAAAGAAGGGTTATGTATTGATAATAAGTGGATAACAATGAAATTATGAACAATGTTTTTTTTCTTGTGAACGGATCAGGAATCCGTGTATAAGTCTACAAAAAGGGCCGGGCGCCCTCTCAAACGCCCGGCCCCACGCTATTTCTTCCTACAGAAGTCTTTCTTGTTCAGAGATTTCCCTCTTAGAACTGGAAGCTGAACCCGACTGTCGTGTTCACTCCGTTCTGATCTTTTCGGAACTCGCAACCGGCATCTACGAAGAACTGGCCGTAGGCGCTTATCGGCGCTATCCAGCCTGCCGATACGATGGCTGCGGAACGCTCGTTGCTTACTCCGTCCAGATTGAAGCTGTTCTCAGGCGCGCCTATGAACCGTCCGTTTACCTTGTAGTCTACATCTCCCATGTCGTTCACGTACATGGCCTTCAGTTCTACTCGCCCAGGCAGGTCGGACACGCTGTTTTGTACTCGTAGGCTATCTTCGCTCCTATGCCCGCACTGAACATGTTGTAGCTCTGGCTTCCTATCATCAGTCCCCGCGTTTTTCAGTTCTCCCGTTTCACTCAGGCTGTCCAGTTTCGCACGGCCTGCCGTCAGGTTTACCAGCGGCTGCAGTATCCAGCTCTTTTCTTCATTCAGGTAGAAGTCATAACCTGCTTCCAGTGTCCCGAGGAACTGGTTCCCGTCTGTCGAGCTGTTCGCTCGGAAGGTTTCTTCCTTGAGTATCTGGTTTCGGTGAAATTCCGTGTTGGTGAATCCTCCTGTCAGCACTCCCGTGATAGTCAGCGCGTCTTTGCGGTACCGGGCAAAGAGGTCTACGCTGTAGGTGTCATTGTCGTTGTTGCCCCAGCCGTCTTTGACCTGTACGTCGGTGAAGGTGTAGGCGAAGCCTACTCCTATCATGAAGGTCTGGCTCAGCGGTATGGCGCAGCCCAGTTCGCCTCCCCAGCTCGTCATTTCGTAGCCGGGCGCTTCACTGTTCGATTTTACATCGCGGTAGTGGTTGATTCCTCCCGCCCATACGTTGTAAATGCCTCCGTCTGTCCAGTCGTCGTACATCACCGGGTTGATGAGTTCCACACGGTTGCGGACGGAGTTGATGTGCTGGGTGGCGTCCTGCACTTGTGCGGACAGGGCCGTGTAGAAGGACGAGGCGGAGTTGCCCATGCCTGTGAGGTAGGTCTGGTATTCCGTCGTGGTCATCTTGGATACTTTCTGCATGTGCTGCTTGAGTTTTCCGGTCAGTTCCGTGCTGTCGTCCAGCACTGCGGCCACCAGCGGGGCTACCACGGCGTTTATCGCCCCGGCATTGGTTCCGTCTTGCCCCTTACCGGCAGGCAAAGAGCCCTTTCCTGTCAGATAAAGACCGACTTCCTTGTCATTGTCCAGATTCAGGCTGACATCCACGAAAGCAAATTCCGATTCCAATACGAGCTGCAGGTTTTCTGCTCCCGTCAATACATCGTTCGCACTGAATACGGCATACGTCTGTCCCGTCACCCAATCATCCTGCAATACATCGACATGAAGCTGAGTACCAGAGCCTATCGTAATAGAGCCCGCATTCCGTATATATCCCGTCAGGCCGTCTGCTTCCGACACTCCCAGATAAAAGTTTGTCCCTTCTCCGAAGGTGACGTTGTAGCCGTTCGCATTGATCATCCCTTCCAAAGACGCGCCTTTGCCGGATTCCAGAACCAGATTGCCATTCAAGGTATATTCCGCAGAGGGATCTCCCGCCAGACGGCTCTTTTCCGAAGGAGAGCCCAGCAGAATCAAACGTCCTTGTTTGACGTTCACCGGACCGCGAGCATTTCCTTCTGTATTGTTGTATACATACAAATGACCCGTTCCCTGTTTGTCGAAACCGCCTTCTCCCGTGACTCCCCGGTTCAGCCGGACATTGCGCCTCCGGTATTGATCGTATTCGTTTCCGTGCCCAGTACGACCTTTACATCCGCATTCCAGGAGGACGTGCTCTTCACTGTCCCGCCGTTCAGGAACAGGGTTCCGGTTCCGGTCAGCCCCTCCTGCCCCATGAACAAGGTACCTTCCCGGCCCACCCGCAATGTCCCGCCATCCAGGGAAACGCCCTTGACTCTCACCGTGTAGCCATTGGTTACACCGACCGTTCCCTTGCCGCTTATATTCAGAAATTCGGTTTCCAGACTCCGGCCTGCACCGTTTCCTCTGCCGCCACTGCCGTCCAGCGAAATCAAGCCGCCCGCTTCCTCATTGTGCATCAGTAGGCATCAGCCCCTTCATGAGTCACATTCCCCTTTAGCGTCAGCGTTTTCCCACTCATGTTGGCAATGGTATTACTTCCCGCCGCCGAGCGAATATCGCCGGTCAGTATCTGGTCGTTGGCTCCTTCCTGCACCAGAGCGGAGCCTCCGCTCAAGCTGAATTCATTGGCATATACATAGCGGCTGATTCCATCCGCCCGGCCATCCCCATAGGAACGCAGGCAAATAACGGCACCGCTCCCCTCACGGCCGGAAACGGCCTCCACCAGTCCTGTACCCAGCGCATTGACTTGCAAGGAACCATTCTCTCCCGTCAAAACCTGATCTGCATCCAGAGAAAGATCCACCCACCAGACGGCTCCCCGAAACATTTGTTCCGTCGGAATAGTCATTGGCATTGTTGCTGATGGCTACATATCCCGTACTATGGTCTTCCGCTTTTTCCGTAATGTCGGCGTAGTCGGCCACATACAGGGAATGACCTTCCCCCGTCAGCCTCCCCATGTAAATCAGGCTTCCCTGACCAGGTGTAAACTTATAGGAGTAGTTCTCCATCCCGTGATCCAGCTCATACGGCACATCAGAGGATATCCTGACCTCTTCTCCCTGCCGGGCACCCAGATAAAGAAAAGCATTGTCGGGAGCATACGAATGTCCGGCGGTTCATGGCATCGGCTTCCGTCTGTCCTATCAGAGCACTTTCCATGCCCACTTTGGACCACGTTATTCTTCCCGTAGCCGCCAGCAGGGAAGAGTCGACGGATATCGCTGTTTCTGATTGTTCTGAATAATCCCGTAATTATATTGAACACCGGTGGAAAACAGCTGAAAAGCGCCCCCCTGTCCCATAAACATATTAAGGTACTCCGGATCAAAATTCAGCGTGAGACTTCCACGCTTCGTTCCCGTAATCGCCGCACTGTCCGCCGAAATCAGCGTCTTGACCTGATCCTCTCCATACGTGGCATTATAACGTCCCAATGTAAAAGTAACACTCTCCGCACTGAATCCGCCATGAGAAACGTTTAACCGGGCGTTCTGCGTATTCAGAATCAGGGAACCGGCCTTCATATTTCCCTCCGACGTCACAATAAAGGGATCACTGGTGGAATCCCTGGAGCCCGCCTGCCCCAGACGAAGAATGCCCGTGTACGCTGACGCATGATCGAAAGCACCCGCTCCGGCAAAATCAACAGTGGCCGCACTGGCAAAGCCTCCCATATCCAGACCAGTTCCATCGGCTGCCTTGAAATTCCGTATCGAGGACAAGGCGTCTTCCGCGCCGAAAGCCACCCGGCCTTCCTGTATCTCCATATCCTGCACACCGGTCAGGGATTTGGAAAACGCCAAGTTGCCCGCACCCTGCTTGATCAAAGTCCCCGCATTGCTGGAAACGTCTCCGGCAAACGTTATATCAGACAGGACATTGAGAACCGCCCCCGTTGACAGGATATTCACGGCTCCGTTCATTGTCAGACGCTCACTCTGACCGGCCATGCCCAAAACAACCTTGAAATCGCTCTCGGAAGAATTTCCCATTTCCACATTGTTGGCAACCGTCACAGATTTTCCCTGTGCCGCCAATTCCGTACCGGAAAGCAGAACCAGCTTCCCGGTTGCCCCCAAAGCGGCGTCATCCCCCAGATAAAGAGAACCCTGTTCCACTACCGTATCTCCCTGATACCCATTGGCCGTCTGTAAAACGACTGTCCCCTTTCCGGTTTTGTTGAATCCGCCCTGTCCCAGAATATTGGATTCAAAAGTAAAAGTCGCTCCTTGCGCCACCTCGATTTCACGACGGGACTCGGGATCATCCAGAGCGCCGGTACCATCCTTGCCTAAAAAGAAATGCCCGGAATATTTGCTGGCTGCTCTCCTTACCGTCCCGTCATCCTTAAGTATTTCGGCAAATTCTGTCTCCCCTGTATAACGATAAAAACTGTCTTCGGTAATTTCCAGCTTGCCGGAAGAAAAGAACACGTTTCCCAAATAGTTATCTCCGGTTTTAGAAGAACCGTCATCCTCCCCAGACCAGTCCTTAAAAGAAATTCCTCCGGCTCCGACCTTGAGCGTTCCGCCTCTGAGAGCTATCTGAGCCCAGGCTCCCGTATCCTCAATCCCCCACACATCAGCCTTGCCGCCTTCATTGATATTCAACTGCCCGGCTTCCTTCTTTTTTGACAAAATCACTTTGGAATTTTTCACTTCCAGCAAGCCTCCGTTCTCTATTTCCATCTTGGAAGTTTGCCACATATTCCCGTGATACGCACCGATACCCAGCCCGTCTGAATGCTTCCGTCCTCCGCCCGTCCTTTGTTCACCGTGAAAGTTCCCGAAATCACGGCCTTCATATTCTGAGTAATATAAAATACATCTTCAGCCACAGCCTCCCCTGAAGCTCCTACAACAAACTTTTCAGGTTCCGTATTGTCCGGATCAGTACCGTCAAACACGACGGGACCTTCGAATATTACCTTTCCCTGACTATTCACCCTGTTGTTATTCATTTCCAGGATATTAGTCGAACCTTCTTCCGCATGCTTTTTAAACACAAGGGAACTCCCCTCCAGAATATCAAAGTTAATCTGGCAAGTTCTCCACCCGGTGAGACCGCCATAAACAGAAGTGGTTTCAAAAGCAGTTTCCGGGGCAGAACCATCATTCCGTACCACAATGGTTGGACTCACACCCATGGCATTTAAATTATCCATCTGCAATGTTCCCCCAGCCAAAACGACAGTCTGGGAAAACGTGTTTTTTATACCACCTCCCCTGATATACAAAGTGCCGGGTCCCGATTTGATTAATTCCCCCGTGCCCGTCCCTTCAATCAAGGAATTGATCGTAATGGTCGTATCCTTTGCCGCCTCGATGGTCACGCTTCCCGTTCCGTCACTCATCGTGCCGTCAGGAAGAACCGCATCCATGGAATCCAGAGATATAATGACTTTGCGAGTAGAGCTCCAACTTTCGTAAGAAC
>JARCFY010000351.1:0-27649 GCA_029233225.1 Lepidodactylus listeri | reverse complement strand
GGCATGGAACCCGAACAGCTATAAGTTTGCCGTTAATCTGGAAGCCGGCAAACGCGTCCCCTGAAGATAGAATGGATTCCCGACGGATATGTGTCTTATTGCGGATTGCGTGCATTGAACCCCGTACCTGCCGAAGAGCAGAACAAGCTTGCCTGGTGGGGCGATATGCAGAACGAGATAGACTATTACTTCGTCTACGGTGAAGATATGGATGAGGTTATCAGCGGTTACCGTACCTTGACAGGCAAATCACAGATTATGCCCAAGTGGGCGATGGGTTATTGGCAGAGCCGAGAACGCTATAAGACGCAGGACGAAATACTGGGTGCTCTGAAGGAGTTCCGCAAACGCCGGATTCCCATCGACAACATTGTGCTTGACTGGAGTTATTGGCCTGAGGATGCTTGGGGCAGCCATGAGTTTGACAAGGCACGTTTCCCCGATCCAAAGGCGATGGTCGATTCTATCCACGCAATGAATGCCAAGATGATGATTTCGGTATGGCCGAAGTTCTATGCAAGTACCGAACATTACAAGGAGTTCGACAAGAACGGCTGGATGTATCAACAGGCTATCAAGGACAGTATCCGCGACTGGATCGGTCCGGGTTATATCGGTTCTTTTTACGATGCATATGATGCGGATGCCCGTAAGCTGTTCTGGAAACAGATGCAGGATCATCTTTATACCCTTGGCATCGATGCCTGGTGGATGGATGCCAGCGAACCGAATATTCGTGACTGTACGGATATCCAATACCGGAAAGACCTTTGCGGCCCGACGGCCCTGGGACCTTCCGCCCAATACTTCAATGCTTATGCCCTGATGAATGCCGAAGCTATCTATGACGGACAGCGCAGCGTGGACAATGACAAGCGTGTGTTCTTGTTGACTCGTTCGGGCTTTGCGGGGTTGCAACGTTACTCCACCGCAACGTGGAGCGGGGATATTGCTACCCGTTGGGAAGATATGAAAGCACAGATTTCCGCCGGACTGAACTTTGCCGTGAGCGGTATTCCTTACTGGACGATGGACATCGGCGGATTCTGCGTAGAGAGACGCTATGAAGACGGACAACGCGAGTTTGACAAGACCGGCCGCGAGAATGCAGACTACAAAGAGTGGAGAGAACTGAACACGCGCTGGTATCAGTTCGGCGCTTTCTGTCCGCTGTTCCGTGCACATGGCCAGTATCCGTTCCGTGAAGTCTGGAACATTGCGCCCGAGGGACATCCTTGCTATAATTCCATTGTGTATTATACCAGGCTGCGTTATAACATGATGCCGTATATCTACTCATTGGCGGGAATGACGCACTTTAACGACTATACCATTATGCGTCCGTTGGTGATGGACTTCGCGGCGGATGCGAATGTAAATGACGTAGGCGACCAGTTCATGTTCGGCCCGGCAATCATGGCGGCTCCGGTATATAAATACGGCGCACGTAATCGTGAAGTATACTTCCCTGCCGGTTCGGGCTGGTACGACTTCTATTCCAGCAAGTATGTGGCAGGCGGGCAGAAGCTGACGGTGGATGCTCCTTACGAACGCATCCCGCTTTATGTACGCCAGGGGGCTATCGTTCCCTACGGTCCGGATATGCAGTATAGCAATGAGAAGCCTGCGGATGCTGTCACGCTTTATGTATACGAAGGCAAGGACGGTGCATTCACGCTCTACGAAGACGAAGGCGTGAACTACAATTACGAGAAGGGAGCCTATGCCACCATACCGTTTGCCTATAACGATGCCGAAGGAACTTTAACGATTGGTGCCCGTATGGGCGACTATCCGGGAATGCTGAAGGAACGTTCTTTCCATATCGTAAAAGTGGGTGCAGACCGCCCGCAGCCGTTTGACCTGAAAGCAAGGGGCATTGTGGTGAAGTACGACGGAAAAGAACAGTGTGTGAAGTTATGAAACAACTATTACTAATATCAGTATCAAGCCTGTTACTCTCAGTCACAGCCTGTACCGCTCCCAAAGATGCGGCCAATGACCGTCGGCAACTCTTTACTGCCGATTGGGCTTTCCGCCTGGGGGATGACAGTACTGCCATGCGTCCTGAAACTGATGATGCCGGTTGGCGTCGCCTCGACCTGCCGCATGATTGGGCTATCGAGGGAGAGTTCAGCAAAGACAACCCTTCGGGGACGGGAGGCGGTGCACTGCCCGGCGGCATCGGGTGGTATCGCAAAACGTTCGTTATGGACAAAGCCGATGCAGGAAAACGTCTGCGGATAGACTTTGACGGCATCTATATGAATTCCGAAGTATTCATCAACGGGCATTCGTTGGGTGTCCGCCCTTATGGGTATATCTCCTTCGGGTACGACCTCACCCCTTACATCAAGTGGGGGGAGAGGAATGTCATTGCAGTGCGGGTAGATAATGAGGAGCAACCCAATTCACGCTGGTATTCCGGTTGCGGCATTTACCGTAACGTGTGGCTGACAAAGGTAAACCCGGTGCATGTGGCGCAATGGGGGACTTATGTGAAGGCAGAGGATGTTTCGAAAGACAGCGCGCGTCTGCTGGTACGCACCAAGCTGCAATACGATGCTCCTCCTCAGCCAAGAGATTCGGTAAAGCAAGCTGACGGCACGTACGTTGCGTCTGAGCCGGAGATAATTCCGCCGGCGGAGGTCGTTTTACACTCCCGGCTGATTGATGCCGGCGGGACTGTCGTGGGAGAGGCTACATCGGAACTCCTGGCAATGCCTGCCACTGCGAATGAAGTGGAGCAAGAAATAACGCTGAAGAATCCTGACCTTTGGAGCGTCGATACACCTTATATATATGATGTGGAGAGCATTCTCAAGGATAGAGATACCGGCGAAGTGCTGGATATCTATCATACCCCTTTCGGTATCCGTACTTTCCGTTTCGATGCACAGAAGGGATTTGTATTGAATGGCGAACAAATGAAAATCAACGGCGTGTGCATGCACCATGACCTCGGTTGTCTGGGCGCGGCGGTGAATGTGCGTGCCATGGAGCGCCAGCTTGAAATACTGAAAGAGATGGGTTGCAACGGCATCCGCTGTTCGCACAATCCGCCTGCACCGGAGCTGCTCGACCTTTGCGACCGCATGGGCTTTATCGTCATGGATGAGGCTTTTGATATGTGGCGCAAGAAGAAGACTTCGCACGACTATGCCCGCTACTTCAATGAATGGCATGAGCGCGACCTTGCCGACCTCGTGATGCGCGACCGCAACCACCCCTCTATCTTTATATGGAGTATCGGCAACGAAGTACTGGAGCAATGGAGTGATGCAAAAGCCGATACACTCAGTCTGGAAGAAGCGAACCTGGTATTGAACTTCGGGCATGACAAGAGCATGCTGGCAAAGGAGGGTGAAGTGTCCGTCAACTCCTTGTTGACGAAAAAACTCGTGGACAAGGTGAAGGAACTCGATGCTACCCGTCCCGTCACCGCAGGTTGCAACGAACCGAACCCCAATAACCATTTGTTCCGTTCGGGAGCGCTGGACATCATCGGCTTCAATTATCACGACAATTGGTTTGCCGGTGTCCCGGAGAACTTCCCCGGCAAGCCGTTCATCGTGACGGAGAGTGTGTCGGCACTGATGACACGCGGCTACTACCGAATGCCCAGCGACTCGGTAATGACTTGCCCGGAGCATTGGGACAAGCCCTATTATGACGCCTCGCTCTCCTGTTCGTCCTACGACAATTGCCACGTGCCCTGGGGCAACCGTCACGAAGGTACCCTGCGCCATATAAAGAAAAATGACTTTATCAGCGGGCAGTACGTCTGGACGGATTCGATTATATCGGTGAGCCCACCCCTTATGGCTGGCCGGCACGCAGCTCCTATTTTGGCATCGTAGACCTGGCGGGATTTCCGAAAGACGTCTACTATATGTATCAGTCGGAATGGCGTCCGGACAAGACCGTGCTTCACCTCTTCCCCCATTGGAACTGGACGCCCGGACAGGACATCGACCTGTGGGCGTATTATAACAATGCCGACGAGGTGGAACTCTTTGTCAACGGCAAGTCGCAAGGCGTGCGCAGTAAAGGTAAAGATGATTTTCACGTGATGTGGCGCGTTAAGTTTGAACCGGGTACGGTGAAAGCTGTTTCACGCAAGGACGGCAAGGTGGTGGAGGAGAAAGAAATCCGTACTGCCGGAGAACCTGCACAAATCCGCCTGACGCCTGACCGTGGCACGATACACGCAGATGGCAGAGACTTGAGTTTTGTTACGGTGGAGATAGTAGATAAAGAAGGCAATCTCTGCCCTCGTGCCGAAAATAATATTACTTTTGCGGTAGACGGCGCCGGTTTTATAGCCGGAGTGGATAATGGAAGCCCCATCTCGCTGGAGAAGTTCAAAGACAATCACCGCAAGGCTTTCTATGGGAAATGCCTGGTAGTGATACAGAACAACGGCAGGCGCGGAGGGATTAAACTGACGGCAACAGCCGGAGGACTGGAGAAAGCGGTGGCAAGGCTCAAAGCGGAATGATAATTAATAACGTACATTATGAAAAGCAAATTCTTACTAACTTTATTATTTGCCTGCTCCACAGGAACATTATCGGCGCAGACTCCTCTATATTTAGATGATGCCCAACCCATAGAGGCCCGCGTAAAGGATGCCCTTTCCCGCATGACACTTGAAGAAAAGGTAGCCCTTTGCCATGCGCAAAGCAAGTTCAGCAGTACGGGCGTGCCCCGTCTCGGCATCCCCGAATTGTGGATGAGCGACGGCCCCCACGGAGTACGCGCCGAGATAAACTGGAACGACTGGGGGTATGCCCGGTGGACAAATGACAGCATCACCGCCTTCCCCGCCCTGACTTGCCTTGCCGCCACCTGGAACCCTGAGATGTCTGCCCGATACGGCAAAGCCATCGGCCAGGAAGCCCGCTACCGGGAGAAAGATGTGCTATTGGGACCCGGCGTCAACATCTACCGCACGCCTCTCAACGGACGTAACTTTGAATACATGGGCGAAGATCCTTGCCTGGCTTCCGTGATGTGCGTACCCTATATCCGGGAAGTGCAAAAGAATGGAGTGGCTGTCAGCGTGAAGCATTATGTACTGAACAACCAGGAGTTGTGGCGCGGGCATATCGACGTACACCTCAGTGACCGTGCCTTGCACGAGATTTACTTGCCAGCTTTCAAGGCTGCCGTCCGGCAAGGCGGTGCCTGGACGGTGATGGGTTCTTATAACAAGATACGCGGTCAGCACGGATGCCACAACGAACTAACTTTGCAGAAGATTCTGAAGGGGGATTGGGGCTTCGACGGTGTGGTGATAACAGACTGGGGCGGTGCTCACGACACCTACGAAGCTGCTGTAAACGGACTGGATATTGAAATGGGCTCTTATACCAACGGACTCACTTCGGAAAGTGCTTTCACTTTCGATGATTATTATTTGGCAAAGCCTTATCTCAAGATGTTGAAAGAGGGTTTGGTGAAAGAGTCTACGGTGAACGACAAGGCCTCCCGCATCCTGCGGTTGATATTCCGTACGGCCATGAACCGGCAAAAACCATACGGCGCACTTACGAATGAAGAGCATTACAGTGCTGCACGTGAGATTGGCAATGAAGGTATCGTTCTTTTGAAGAATGCCCCGGTAGTGAAAAAGGGTAATCCGCTGTTGCCGATTGATGCTGTGAATGTTCGGAAGATTTTGGTAGTAGGAGATAATGCCGTTCGTCTGCTTAACGAGGGTGGCGGCTCTTCCGAACTGAAAGTGAAAGATATGGTGTCTCCCCTGGACGGATTGCGTGCTGTGTACGGAAACAAGATACAATATGCGAAAGGCTACACCGCCGGTCGTCCGATGTACGGTAATGTAGAAGAGATTCCGCAGGCGGTGACCGATTCGTTGCGCACCGAGGCTGTGGCAATGGCGCGGGAGGCGGATTTGGTAGTCCTGGTAGGCGGATTGAATAAAAACCATTTGCAGGATTGCGAGGCGGGTGACCGTGTGGACTACGGTTTGCCTTTCGGACAAGATGAATTGATTGAAGCTTTGTTGGGAGTGAACAAGAACCTTGTACTGGTGCTGCTTAGCGGTAATGCGGTGGAAATGCCTTGGGTGAACAGGGTGCCTGCTGTTGTACAGGGTTGGTACCTCGGCTCGATGGGAGGTCATTCGCTTGCCGATGTACTGAGCGGGGCGGTCAACCCGAGTGGGAAACTCCCGTTCTCCTTCCCTGTCAAGTTGACGGATTGTGGTGCACATGCTTTCGATGCGTTGTGTTATCCGGGTGACAGTATCAGGGAAGAGTATAAGGAAGATATCCTGGTGGGTTATCGTTGGCACGACACCAAGAAGATACCGCCACTGTTCCCCTTCGGGCATGGATTGAGTTATACTACTTTCGCTTACGGTAAACCGGTAGCTTCCGCCAAGATAATGGATTCGGACGGCACGTTAACTGTTATCGTGCCTGTGAAGAATACGGGTAGTGTTGCCGGTAAAGAGGTCGTCCAGCTATATGTGGGTGATGATAAGTGCGATGTTCTCCGTCCCGTTAAAGAGTTGAAGCATTTTAAAAAGATAGCTCTTGCTCCGGGCGAAGAGAAGCAGGTGACTTTTACCATTACGCCGGATGATTTGAAATACTACCATACTCTTATAAACAAGTGGTTGGCGGATGCCGGTAAGTTTACTCTTTATATCGGTTCTTCTTCCACTGATATTCGGGGCAAAGTGGTTTTTGAGATGCGTGAAGTGGTATATCCGCTTTGAGTAGATGACTTAAAACCGGAAAGAAATGAATAAGATACGCGGACGACGCGGAATGGGCTACATTCCCGAGGTTGTTTCAACCCATTGGAACCAGCAGTTTCATGCGTTGGAACTGAGAGTTTCATGCGTTGGAACTGGGAGTTTCATGCGTTGAAACTGAGAGTTTCATGCGTTGAAACTGGGAGTTTCATGCGTTGAAACTGGGAGTTTCGTACGTTGAAACTGGGAGTTTAGCCTGTTGAAACTACGGGGAATATTCGTCCGCTTAGTCCGTGTCATCCGCGTATCAGATTTATTCATAACCCGAAAATAATGAACTAAATATAAATTGTATAAACGATTTGCTTAATAAAATGAAAACACGTCTTTTATCCCTTCTACTCCTTGCTTCGGCAAAACTTGTTGCTGCCGGGTTGCCGATAGATAGCTGCAATCATCAGCTTTATTATACCACCCCTGCAACTATCTGGGAAGAAACCCTTCCTCTGGGGAATGGCCGATTGGGAATGATGCCCGACGGTGGTATCGAACGGGAGCATATCGTCCTGAACGAGATTTCCCTTTGGAGCGGCATGGAAGCGGATTATGGTAATCCGGACGCCTCCCGCAGTTTGCCTGCTATCCGTCAACTTCTTTTTGAAGGGAAGAATAGAGAAGCGCAGGAATTGATGTATAGTAGTTTCGTTCCCAAGAAACCGGAATTTGGCGGAACGTACGGAAACTATCAGGTGTTGGGAGAACTTGATATTGATTTTTCTAAAGTAGGCAAGGGAATCAGGGAACAAGTTGTCAAGGAGAATGCTACTTCCCTTGTCAACTTGTCCCCCACTCCCTTGTCAACTACAAAAAATTATCGTCGCTGGCTCAATTTGCGTGATGCGGTAGCTTGCACAACTTTTACGCAAGATGGAGTGACTTATCATCGTGAGTACTTCGTTTCCCGTGAACGCGATGTGATGATAGTCCACCTTACGACCGACCGCAAAGGGGCATTGAATTTTTCGGCCCGCCTCAGCCGTCCGGAACGTAGTAAGACAACAGTAGATAAACATACTCTCTTAATGGACGGTACATTGGAGAGTGGCAAGCCGGGACAAGACGGAATGAAATACCGTGTTGCCATGCGTCTTATTTCCAAAGGAGGTAAACAAACTGCTTCCGTATCACAAGGTATCACCTTGGCAAAGGGGCAGGAAGCCTGGTTAGTACTCTCCGCCACAACTTCCTATGCTGCCGGGGGGACTGACTTTCCCGGCAAGCGTTATGCAGAGTATTGCGACAGCCTGCTGAATGCCGTTGCACAACCGGGGTTCCAGCTTGCGGCTCTTAGTTCCCAACCTTCACACCGTGAACTTTATGACCGTGTATCCTTGACATTACCTGCTTCACCGGATGATGTTTTACCTACTAATGAACGCATTTTGCGTTTCGCACAAAAAGAATCTCCTGCATTAGCTGCGCTCTACTATAATTATGGTCGTTATTTGCTTATCAGCAGTACCCGTCCCGGTAGTCTTCCTCCTAATCTGCAAGGGCTTTGGGCAAATGGAGTACAAACTCCCTGGAACGGCGATTACCATACGAACATCAATATTCAGATGAACCATTGGCCATTGGAACAAGCCGGATTATCCGAACTGTATCAACCTTTGACTACGCTGGTAGAACGCCTGCTCCCTTCGGGCAGCGAGACTGCCCGTACATTCTACGGTGATAAGGCCGACGGTTGGGTGCTTCACATGATGACAAATGTCTGGAACTATACAGCTCCCGGTGAACATCCCTCCTGGGGAGCGACCAATACCGGCGGTGCCTGGCTTTGTGCCCATCTGTGGGAACATTATCTTTACACCCATGACCTGGAATATCTGAAACGCATCTATCCCATATTGAAAGGTGCTTCCCGCTTCTTTTATTCAACCATGGTGGAAGAACCGGGACACGGTTGGCTTGTAACTGCACCCACCTCGTCACCTGAAAATGCCTTCTATGCAGGTACTGATACCGTGACTCCCGTCAGCATCTGCATGGGGCCGACGATGGACGTGCAACTGCTTACCGAGCTTTATACAAATGTCATCGAGGCTGCCCGCTTGCTGAATCGTGATGCCGCTTATGCCGCCCAACTCCGGGCTGCTTTGAAGAATTTCCCGCCCATGCAGATAAGTAAAGACGGCTATCTGCAAGAATGGATGGAGGATTATAAGGAACAGGATGTACATCACCGGCACGTCTCCCACCTCTATGGATTGCACCCGGGAAATCTGATTTCTCCCGATGCCACTCCCGGACTTGCCGATGCTTGCCGCATGACCTTGAACCGCCGGGGCGATGCGGGAACCGGTTGGAGCCGTGCCTGGAAGATTAACTTCTGGGCTCGTCTGGGTGACGGCAATCGTGCCTGGAAACTCTTCAAGAGTCTGTTGCATCCGGCAGTGAATGAACAAACGGGACGTCATGGCAGTGGTACTTTCCCCAATCTCTTTTGCTCGCACCCGCCTTTCCAGATTGACGGTAACTATGGCGGTGCCGCCGGCATTGGCGAAATGCTGTTACAGAGTCAGGAAGGCTTCATCAACTTGCTCCCTGCATTGCCCGATAGTTGGTGTACAGGTAGCTTTCGGGGGATGCGTGTACGCGGTGGCGCTTCCATTGATTTGGATTGGATGGATGGCAGGGCTACAAGAGCGGTTATTACAGCTTCTGTTCCGGGAACATTTGTAGTAAAGATGCCGGCAGGCGTTAAGGAAGCAAAAGTGAAGACCGATGGACGTACATGTACCTATACCGGACAGAAAATGAATATTACTTTATGCTCCGGCGGGAAAAGTGAAATACTCTTCCAATAAATTTTGTATTTTTGCATCGTGTGCCCCGTAAATCCATGATGTATGATGATAAAAAACAGATTGCTCATTCACAAATAATCGGTTATGGACTGTAATCGCATTATCCTTGCATTGACGCGCCCCTTTATCTGGCTGTATCGCTTCCGCCATCGTTGCGGCTATGGGGTACATTCGCCTTTCGCTTTCAATCTGATTACATATGTAATGTATGAAAAGACTCCTTATTATAAGTATAAGGACCTGGCTGATGCCGAAAAGGAGCTTGCGCTGCAAAAAGACCGGCATTGGAAGTACGAGTCGAAAAAGGTGAAACAATTACTTTTCCGGATGGTTAATGAGATACAGCCTGATACAATTGTGGATGCCGGAACCCTGTCGGCCTCTTCTTTATATCTGAAGGCGGGCAAGGAAGATGCCGACTATACTTCTGCTTCCGAACTGTCCGGTCTTTTCCTTGAAAGCGGTGTACCTGTGGATTTTCTCTATTTGCATGATTATCGTCATCCGGAGTTTGTAGAAGAGGTTTTCAGTATCTGTGCCGCCCGTACCACGGGTAAATCTGTATTTGTAATTGAGGGTATCCGCTATACTTCGCGGATGCGCGCTCTTTGGAAGCAAATGAAACAAGATGAACGGGCAGGCATTACTTTTGACCTTTATGACCTCGGCATAGTCTTCTTTGATAAAACAAAGATAAAACAAGGCTATATTGTCAACTTTTGATTACCTTAGGCGTTTGAAAGCAATGATCGGCATTTAGTAATTAGAGCCTTGCTTGTGACTGGACTGCATAGAAGAAGCATCTGATCACCGACTGGTACTTACTAATGGCCGGTTACTAACGACTAAAAAAACGTTTCTTATGAAGAAAAGTCTTGTATATACAAAAACCGGAGACAAGGGAACTACTTCACTTGTTGGCGGTACCCGAGTGCCTAAAACTCATATCCGCCTTGAAGCCTATGGAACGGTGGATGAACTGAATTCTCACTTGGGACTGCTTATTACCTATCTTACGGACGAGTGCGACAGGAAATTCCTGCAACAGGTGCAGGATAAACTTTTTGCCGTTGGTTCACACCTTGCCACTGATTGTGAAAAAACGATGCTCCATGAGGTGAGCATTATCACTCCGGAGCTGGTAGAGATGATGGAGCATGAGATTGACAGGCTGGACGGAATGCTACCACCGCTGTCGTCTTTTGTTCTTCCCGGTGGAAGTCGCGGGGCTGCCGTCGGTCATATTTGCCGTACCATCTGCAGGCGTGCCGAGCGTCGTATTCTTACTTTGGGGGAACAAGTGGAAATTTCTTCCGAATTATTGGCTTATGTTAACCGTTTGTCCGATTATCTGTTCGTTCTTTCACGAAAAATGAATCAAGACGAGAAAAAAGAAGAAATATTTTGGAATAATAGTTGCAAGTGAATTATTTTGTTATACTTTTGCCGAAAAATAAAAGGTAGGACTTAATATTTACAATTTTAATACTTAGAGACTATGTATTGGACATTGGAATTAGCATCTAAATTGGAAGATGCTCCTTGGCCGGCAACTAAGGACGAACTGATTGATTATGCCATGCGTTCAGGGGCTCCGCTTGAGGTGATTGAGAATCTGCAGGAGATGGAAGATGAAGGCGAGATTTATGAAAGCATTGAAGATATTTGGCCCGATTATCCCAGTAAGGAAGATTTTTTCTTCAACGAAGAGGAGTATTGACACACTTTGAATGAGTTTTATTCTCAGGTCGTTTGAGGATAAAATAAATAATAGAAAGAGGTGGTTTGATGGCCCTTGCTATGGCTGGAAAACGGCCTCTTTTCTTTTTAATCCCCCAGTATATGATAAAAACACAAGTAGAAACGGCATACCGTCTACCCGAATTAAAAGAACGCCGTTTGCCGGAGAACTGCCGGCAAGGTGTAAAGAAGCTTCTGCAAGAAATTTATGGTTATGAGCAATTCCGCGAGCTTGAAATCTATGATGACTTGTTCAAGGGAAAAGAAACGTTGCGCATTTCGCAAGGGCAGTTGATAGAGAATGTCATCTGTGAAACCGAAAAAGTACAGCAAGGCGATACACAGCCTGATAATATTCTGCTGACTGCTCCTACCGGAGCCGGAAAGTCGCTGTTATTCCAGTTGCCGGCTATCTATTTGGGGAAAGAGTATAATTTGCTGACTATTGTCGTATCTCCCTTGAAAGCCTTGATTGTAGACCAGGTAGATGGCTTGCAGGATTTAGGATATGAGCGCGTAGCCTATGCATCTTCCGATTTGTCGCCCGAACAGAAAATGGAGGTTTACCGGCAGGTTCGGGAAGGAAAAATAGACCTGTTTTATCTGTCTCCCGAATTGTTGCTTTCTTACGATATCAAGCATTTTATAGGCGAACGGCGCATCGGACTGATAGTTATAGATGAGGCTCATACGGTGACAACATGGGGTAAGGAGTTTCGTGTGGATTATTGGTTTCTGGGGCGTTATTTGAATGTCTTGAAGCAGAATCTGGGTTACACTTTCCCATTGTTCGCATTGACGGCTACGGCTGTTTGGAATCCTCAAGGCGGAAATGATATGGTGTTCGAGACTATCCGTTCTTTACAAATGGAGCCGTGTGTGCTTTATGTAGGCACGGTGAAGCGCACGAATATCGGTTTTGATATCCGCCAGCTGACGTTGGAAGAGGGCGAAACGTATGACAAAGGTAAACAGCGTATTATTTGCGGACGGGTGGCAGACTTCCTGGATGGCCATAAGACATTGCTTTATTATCCTTTTGCCGGTGGCATTGATATGCGCCTGAAGACGTGGGTGCGTCCTGCTGACTGGGGTTTGGTAGCATCTTATTATGGAAAGAAGGATAAAGAGCAGAAAGCGACCATTGTACAGGAGTTCAAAGAAGGAACAAAGCGGATGATTGTCGCTACGAAAGCTTTTGGTATGGGAGTGGATATCAGTGATATCGACCGTGTTTATCATGTAGCCCCGTCCGGAACGTTTGTCGACTATATTCAGGAAATAGGCCGTACTGCCCGTGATGCGGATGTGCAGGGTATTTCGGCCACCGATTACCATGAACGGGATTTTTATTATATGAAGCGTCTGCATCAGATGGGCAATATAGCGCAGGAGCAGTTGGAACTTATCTTGAAAAAGCTCATGGAAGTTTATCGGATGAAAGGAGAAAAGGAAGAAATACTCGTTTCCTTGTCCGACTTTGAATTTGTGGTGAAGTTGCCGCGAACGAAGAACAAGCTGGAATATGAAGCTGAACTGGGACAACTCATCAAAACAGCTTTATTATGGTTGGAAGACGACCTGGCGCAACGCTACGGAACTCATTTGATGGAAGTAAGCCCGCAGAATCTTTTAACAGAAGGATATGTGCAGGATAAAACGGGAGATGCTTTTGCCCGTGAATTCATGTCTTACCTGACGGAGGTAGAAAGTGAGCAAGGCGTATATCAGGCACGCTTGGAGAATCTTTGGGAAGAGCGTTTCCCGGGATTTGGATATAGGGAATTTAAACAGAAGCTGAATAACGGTACGCTGTGGGAAGGCTCACGCGCTGTATCTGTGGGTAAACATGAGGTATTGCTGAAAGAAGATGCAGGCGTGATTCGCCAACGTATGGATGCCCTGTTTCAAAGTTTGACCGCCATGTTGAAAACAGCTTTGTTGAAAACGAAAGGCCGTTTTGATGAAGAAGAGTTGAGAGCGGTCTTTGCAGAGCACGGAATGGATGTGCCGTCAGCGAAACGCTTCATCGGTTCTTTGCTGGAGAGTCGGACGGAAGAGGGACGCAGTGTGAGTTATATCAGTAGTGTCAAGAAAAAGGATTCGAATGAACTTTCCTTCACCGTGACAAAGGGGTTCGACCTGCTTTTATCCCGCTACCAGAAGCTGTTTGCCCAACGCATCACCGGTGGTAAGGGTGAGCGTTTACAGTTTTACTGTACTCCTTTTTCCGACCTGAATATGCTGCTCAACTTACTTTCCATGCTCGATTGTCTTTCGTTTAGTGTAGAAGGGGGAGGCACGCCCTGTGTCCATGTCCGTTTTAATGATCCTGAACATTTGCAGCAACTGGCTGATTCCAATGAATATCGTAATTTTATTCTGGATACTAACGAACGGATTTTTGAGGAACAGATTGAGCTGTTTTCATTCTTTTTCGGTACCGATGGTCTGACGGATGAACAGCGTTGGAATTTTGTAGAAGAATATTTTACGGGGACGGGAGTGGAAGAACTGAAAAAGAAATTCGGGCAATAGAACTCTTGGGATTTTAATTATTGCCTGCGGCTTACCGAACTTTATAACTTCTGAAAAGCCAGCCGCTCGTCTCCATTGAGCAGATAGATGATGCCGCAATATTGAAAACCATGCTTCTTTAAAATATGTTGCAGGATATGGTTATCCCGATGCGTATCTACCCGAAGATTACTTATCTGCTTATGGCACCATTGCAAACAAGCGGTTGCAACCCCTTTACTGTCTTCCGTGCTTGCCAGACGATGAATTACTCCGTAGGGGTGTATATCGTCCATCCACTCTCCTTCGTAGATACGTGCATAGGTTGAGTCATTGCCTTTTATGAACGCGAAAGTTCCTATGATCTTCTGTTGTTCGTCTATGCAGACATAGCTGTTTCCACTCTCGATGTCCTTGCTGACAATCTCAATTGTAGGATAACCGCCTGTCCATTGTTTCATGTTTCCATCTTCACGCATGATACGCTTTCCCTGCTCGAAAATATCCATGAGGGTATCAATCTCTGTGATGTTTGTCTTTCTGATTTTTATCATACGTGTAGTGAAATATGATTTTTGACTTGCGCTTCTCTACCGGCTATGCCGTTCGTTGCTTGGTTTGATGGACAAAAGTAGTATCTTTTGCGCTTCCTTGTTTATATTGTAATGAACAAATAGGAATTATAATTGTTCTTTTTATGGATATTTTACATATATTTGTCCCGGAAATATAAACAGTTTGAATTATGAAAAAGATTTTTAGTGTTTTTATGATAGCTGTATGCTGCTTGGCAATGGCTATGCCTGCTCAGGCACAGTTGCTTAAGTTTGGTGTGAAGGGTGGTGTGAACTTGTCCAAATTGAAAGTAGAAGGGATGAAGGATAACTCTACCGGATTCTTCTTTGGACCTATGGCAGAGGTAACAATACCTATTATAGGTTTGGGGGTTGACGGTGCTTTGCTGTATTCTCAGAAAGGTGAGCATGACTTTAAGCAGTCAGGACTGGACATTCCTATTAATTTGAAGTATTCTATCGGCTTGGGCAGTATGTTGGGGATTTATCTTGCTGCCGGTCCTGATTTCTTCTTTAATTTTGCTAAGGATAAGAATTATATCGATGGTTCTGATTCCTTTAAATTAGAAAATAAGAAAGCTCAGGTAGGTTTCAATGTTGGTGCCGGTGTCAAGCTGATTCAACATTTGCAGATTGGTGTCAATTATAATATTCCGTTCGGTGATTCCTTTACATGGAAGAATGCAGGGCATGCTATTGGCGCTAAGAACAAGACTTGGCAAATATCTGCCGCTTATCTCTTCTAAGGTATAAGATACGATTTCAATAGATGGCGTTGTCGATTTTGGTTGGCAACGCTATTTTTTTTGTGCCCCGTTTGCACTATCTTTGTCCTCACGATGGAAAAATTTGTCGATGTCATATTGCCTTTGCCATTGCATAGCTGCTTCACCTATTCTCTTCCCCAAGAGATGGAAGAAGACGTGCAAACAGGCTGCCGTGTGGTAGTGCCTTTCGGACGGAAGAAATACTACACAGCCATTGTACAGAATATACATTATTCTGCACCAACTGAATATGAGGTGAAAGCGGTGACAGCTCTGCTGGATGCACATCCCATATTGCTGCCAGAACAGTTTAAGTTTTGGAAATGGCTGGCGGACTATTACCTGTGTACACAGGGTGATGTTTATAAAGCAGCCTTGCCTTCCGGTTTGAAGTTGGAAAGTGAGACTATGGTGGAATACAACCCAGACTTCGAGTGCGATGTACAGTTACCGGAAAAAGAACAGAAGGTGCTGGACTTGCTCTCTGCCGAACCGGAACAATGTGTTACGAAACTGGAAAAAGACAGCGGCATTAAGAATATATTATCAGTTATAAAATCTTTGTTGGATAAAGAAGCTATCTTCCTGAAAGAAGAGCTGAAGCGAACTTACAAACCCAAAATGGAAGTCCGTGTGCGGTTGACGGCTGCGGCAAGTAATGAACGTCGCTTGCATTTCTTCTTTGACGAGTTGCAGCGTCGCGCCCCTAAACAGTTGGACTTATTGATGAAGTATATCGAACTTTCCGGTTGCCTGGGGAAAGTGCAGAAAGAAGTTACTAAGAAAGAACTTCTGCAACGTGCTTCCGCCACGCCGTCCGTATTCAGCGGACTGGTAGAGCGAGGTGTTTTTGAAGTATATCAGCAGGAGATTGGCCGCTTGAATCCTGTCTCTGCAAAAGAAATCTTCCCCCTGAATCCGTTGAACGAATACCAACAGCGGGCATACGATGAAATTGCAGAACGTTTCACTACAAAGAATGTCTGCTTGCTGCATGGAGTAACCTCCAGCGGAAAGACTGAAATATACATTCATCTGATAGAAGAAACTATCAAACAGGGAAAGCAGGTACTCTATCTGTTACCCGAGATAGCCTTGACAACTCAAATCACGGAACGTTTGAAACGTGTATTCGGCTCTCGCCTGGGCATCTATCATTCCAAATTTCCCGATGCCGAGCGGGTGGAAATTTGGCAAAAGCAGTTGTCCGAAAAGGGGTACGACATTATATTGGGAGTTCGTTCGTCTGTATTTCTCCCTTTCAGCAAACTGGGATTGGTGATTGTGGACGAGGAGCATGAAAACACATATAAACAGCAAGATCCGGCCCCTCGTTATCATGCCCGTAATGCCGCCATCATTCTGGCGGCAATGTATGGAGCCAAGACTTTGCTGGGCACAGCTACTCCTTCCATTGAATCCTGGAATAATGCAGTGTCCGGCAAATATGGCCTGGTAGAATTGAAAGAAAGATATAAGGAAATACAATTACCCCAAATCATTCCGGTGGATATTAAGGAGTTACAGCGCAAGAAGCGCATGAATGGCCCTTTCTCCCCTTTGTTGTTGCAATATATCCGTGAAGCGTTGGAACAGAAAGAGCAGGTGATTCTGTTTCAAAATCGTCGTGGTTTTGCGCCAATGATAGAATGTCATACATGTGGATGGGTGCCGAAGTGCAAGAATTGTGATGTGAGCCTGACGTTTCATAAAGGACTGAACCAATTGACGTGTCACTATTGCGGATATACCTGCCAGCTCCCGCGCATTTGCCCTGCCTGCGATGGTACCGATTTACGGAACCGGGGATTCGGTACGGAAAAGATTGAGGACGATATCAAGACTCTGTTCCCCGAGGCTGCCGTTGCCCGTATGGACTTGGACACTACCCGTACACGTGCCGCCTATGAGCGTATTATCTCGGATTTCGAACAGGGAAAAACGGATATCCTTATCGGTACACAGATGGTTTCTAAAGGATTGGACTTCGACCATGTAAATATAGTAGGCATTCTCAATGCCGATACGATGCTGAACTATCCTGACTTTCGTGCCTATGAACGCGCTTTCCAACTGATGGCTCAGGTGGCGGGACGCGCCGGGCGAAAGAACAAAAGAGGCAAGGTGGTGTTGCAAACCAAGAGTATAGAGCATCCGATTATTTCTCAGGTTATCTCAAACGATTATGAAGGCATGGTGGGCGGGCAATTGGCTGAACGACAGGTGTTTCATTATCCGCCTTACTACCGGTTGGTATATGTATACTTGAAAAACCGGAATGAAACGTTGCTCGATCTCATGGCACAGGGCATGGCAGGCAAATTGCGCGCTATATTCGGAAACAGGATTTTAGGGCCTGACAAGCCGCCGGTAGCTCGTGTGCAGACTTTATTTATTCGCAAAATCATAGTGAAGATTGAAACGAATGCACCGATGGCACGTGTACGTGAACTTCTGCTGCAAGTACAGAAAGAGATGGTTGCCGAAGACCGTTTCAAGTCCCTGATTGTTTACTATGATGTAGATCCGATGTAGTGGGGACAGGATTAACAGCCATAGCCAACCAACCGGATAAAGCGCGTCTATTTAATCCGTTCAAAATAGGGCAAACGCTCCAACGGCACTTCTATTTCAACCGTTCTTGGTCCCCTAAACTTTTTACCCGTGTCATCACGCCATTCGCCTTCGGGCAACTTCACCGTTCGACGAGTTCCTTTAGTCACCATCGGAGCTACCAGGTATTTATCTCCCAGCATAAACTGGTCGCGGCAACGGCCGAAGCCCTGGTGAGGAAATACATATTCCAAATGCCGTATAATCGGTTCACCCGTCTTAGACGCATGAATAGCAGCCTGCAATATATAGCTTCCCATCTGCTCATGGAACCGGGCAAATCTGCAACAAATATCCAAGTGCCTCTCATCAAGGATACGCCAGGGAGCTACAGAGAATTGCATCATCGGCATAAATGCATGAATCTGGCAAGAGCGGACAATTAATTCCTGATCGAAATTATCCGTATCGATATTCAGAAACGAACCGAATTCTCCACCGCCAATCATATCGGGACAGGCATAGGCATGCCCCAGCAACCCTGCCGCTATCATATCGGGTATCAATAATGAAGAAGCATTCCATGAATAGGATTTATCACCCAAACGTTGCACAAGAGGCTGTCCGCCAAGTTTATAGGAAGTACGAAATTCATTATACGGAAACTTAAGCCCCAGTTCGGCCCATTTTTGTGAAAAAGTACATGCGTTAGCCGCCGGAGCATGAAAAGTATATTCTTCCGTAAAATGAACGACGTCACCCGCATCAAACTTATAACCGTCAACCCCGTACTTCCGTTGCGCCTCGCGCAATTGCTCTTCCAGATAAGAAGCCGCTTCCGGATTCGTCATATCATAGCAGGCGCTTACACCATTCCACCAATATATCATGGCCGGTGTAATGCCGTCCTTCTTTCTCACCAGATACCCTTTCTTCGCCAGCAAACGATATTCGGGACTATCGGCAGAGACAAAAGGTGAAATCCACAACATCACCTTGAAACCCTGCTTATGCAGGCGTTCAATCATTCCTGCCGGATCAGGAAACTTATCCGGCTTAAATTCAAAATTACCATAATGCTTCTGCCAGTTATCGTCTATCATGAAGATACCTGCGGGAAAGTTATTCGCCAAGATATTCCGGGCATATTTTTCAATGTCAGCCTGATTTTGGTCATACATCAATTCAATCCAGGTATTATACTGAGGTTTGGAGAAGAATATTTCCTCCGGTATCTTCCCCGAAGGCGGAAAACATGTTGCAGAAGCGCCAAGACAGGCGTCTTTCAGTGTATTTCCGGCAGAAACCACATCCAACTTTTCATAAGCGGAGCTAAGAAGTAAAGTATCATTCTGTAGCCGGAAGCGGAAAGGTTGTTCGCTCCACACATAACGTCCTTGGGAAGATAATATCAACGGCACAATCTGATTATTCAAATTCTTCTTTTCCAGATCGTACCATTCCGTTGTCGAAGCAAAAGGCATTTGACTGCCCAATGCCACCAGACCACCCCACCACTTTTCACCTTCCAACGGCGGTACCGCCGTTTCATACCGCTGTGCCACAGCCGAAAGAACTGAGCATAAGCCCCAAAGAAATAAAAATACTTTCTTCATACTATTAAGTTGTTATTTTGAATTAGAATATGTATAAAAAGACAGCTATAATAAACGGATTATATCTCTTCGCACTATTACAAATTCAAGGTTTAAAGCCAATTATGTACCTGTATTTTATAAAGATACAAATAATAACCGGAGTACTCACCGCAAGATTCAAAATAAAATAATAATTAAGTAGTCATTCATAATTAATTCACACTATAAATAGGAATTTAGCTGTTGGATACGCTGCTTAAAATGATAATTTAGTGGACATTATTTTCTATCTTTGCTTTGCATTACCTTTGCCATAAATGCAAAGATGAACAGCATCAGTTACAAGAACCAAAACGATAGAAAATTATGGAACACCCTCTTTCTCAATTCAAACATTGTCCGAAGTGTGGTTCAGAGCACTTTGAAATCCACAATGAGAAGTCCAAAGAATGCAAAGACTGCGGCTTCGTCTATTATTTCAATCCATCCTCAGCAACCGTAGCCCTGATACTGAACGAACAGAACGAGCTATTGGTATGCCGCCGTGCCAAAAATCCGGCAAAGGGAACGCTGGATTTGCCGGGAGGTTTTATCGACACAGCAGAAACCGGAGAAGAAGGGGTGTCGCGTGAAGTGAAAGAAGAAACCGGTATGGCAGTAACCCAAGCCGAATATCTGTTTTCTATCCCTAATATTTATATCTATTCCGGATTTCCCGTACACACATTGGATATGTTCTTCCGGTGTGCCGTAGCCGATACTTCGCGTGTTAAAGCTATGGACGATGCGGCAGAAGCCTTCTTCCTGCCTCTGGAAGATATACATCCGGAGGATTTCGGACTGGATTCAATCCGTAAAGGATTGCAGATGTTCCTATCCCCATATCCTAAAAAAGCGAAATAAGTGCAACGTTTTCAACCTAAACCCGTACTTTTGTAGAAGTATCTATTTTAAATACGGCATCATTCTTAGTTTATACTTATACCGAAGATGAAACATAAAATCTCCCGAATGCTGTGCACCGTACTTTGTTGTGCACCTTTGTTCGCCGCAGCGCAGACAAGTGAAAAAGTGACTTCACCGCAACAACTTTACCAGGAAGGGCAGAACCTATTCCGACAGCAGGCTTATGCTGCCGCAGTTTCTCCGCTAAAAGCCTTTGTGAAGCATGTCAACGCGGAAGGAAACCCACTACCGGAAACAGGAAAAAGGGAAGAAGCGGAATACATGCTGGTATGCGCCGAATATGAGCTCAGGAGCCCCCAAAGCATAAACCTCCTCCGGAATTATCTGGAAGAATATCCCGATACGCCTCATGCCAACCGGATTTATGCCCTCATTGCTTCCGCCTATTTCTTCGAAGGCAACTATGATGACGCGCTGGCAATGTTCAATGCCGCCCGCCTTGACCTTTTAGGCAACGAAGAGCGGGACGACATGACCTACCGCCTGGCTACCTGTTACCTGAAAACCGGAAATGTAAAAGACGCCGCCATCTGGTTTGAAACCTTACGCAGCACCAGCCGGAAGTACGCTTCGGATTGCACATATTATCTTTCATATATCCGTTATACGCAGCAACGCTATGACGATGCCCTCAGCGGCTTCCTGAGTTTGCAGGACAATGCCAAGTACCAAGCTTTGGTTCCCTACTATATCGCGGAAATCTACCTGATAAAAAAGAATTATGATAAGGCTGAAATTGTAGCACAAAACTATCTTTCAGCTTATTCCGGCAATACTTATGCAGGCGAGATGTACCGCATACAGGGTACCGCCGATTACCACTCCGGCAAGTATCACGAAGCTATCAAGGCTTTTGAAAAGTATCTGGCAAACAATGCGGAGCCCACGCACCGGAGGGATGCCCTCTACATGCTGGGTATGTCTTGCTACCATACCGGGGTTTACTCCCAGGTACCCGTTATCCTGGGGGAAGTAACCACGAGCCCGGATGCCCTTACACAAAACGCTTACCTGCATATGGGACTGGCGTATCTGCAACTGGCAGACAAGAATAAGGCCCGGATGGCTTTTGAGCAGGCGGCGGCTTCCGATGCCGACATGAAAGTGAAGGAACAAGCGGCCTATAACTACGCGCTATGTATCCATGAAACGTCTTATTCGGCATTCGGCGAATCGGTGACTGTATTCGAAAACTTCCTGAATGAATTCCCCAATTCGGCATATGCCGATAAAGTGAGCAACTACCTGGTAGAAGTCTATATGAATACCCGCAGTTACGATGCCGCATTAAAGTCTATCAATCGCATCGCCCATCCCGGCAGGGCTATTTTAGAGGCGAAACAAAAGATTCTGTTCCAACTGGGTACGCAGTCATTCGCCAACACACTGTTTGAACAGGCTATCAGCTACTTCAGCCAGAGCATCGCTTTGGGGCAATACAATGTACAGACCAAAGCCGATGCCTCTTACTGGCGCGGCGAAGCTTATTACCGGCTGAACCGGATGCAGGAAGCGGCGCGCAACTTCAACGATTATCTGACGCTTACTCCGCAAAGAGATACGGAAATGGTTGCCTTGGCATACTATAACCTGGCGTATATCGCCTTCCACAAGAAAGATTATACTGTAGCCCAAGACCGTTTCCTGAAATATATCCAACTACAAAAAGGAGAAAATGCAACGGCGCTTGCCGATGCCTATAACCGCATCGGTGACTGCTATCTGCACATCCGCCGTTTTGACGAAGCCAGACAGTATTATGCCAAAGCGGAAGGTTTGGGAACTCCGGCGGGCGATTATTCTTATTATCAGCAGGCATTGGTGGCCGGCTTGCAAAAAGATTATAACGAAAAGATCACTTTGTTAAACCAATTGGCAACCAAATATCCCAACTCGCCTTATGCCGTGAACGCCCTTTATGAGAAAGGACGTTCTTACGTGCAGAGCAATAACAGCAGCCAGGCAATCGCAACTTTCCGGGAGTTATTGAACAGATATCCCGAAAGTCCGTCAGCCGCAAGGCAGCCGCCGAAATAGGCCTGCTATACTACCAGAATGATGATTACAACCGGGCGATAGAGGCTTATAAACAGGTCATCACCCAATATCCGGGCAGCGAGGAAGCCCGTCTCGCCATGCGCGACTTGAAGTCTATCTATGTCGATGCCAACCGTGTAGACGAGTTTGCCGCCCTTGCCGCCCAAATGCCGGGTGAAATTCGGTTCGCCCCCAGCGAGCAGGACTCTCTGACCTACATCGCCGCCGAAAAAGTATACATGAAGGGGGAAAGCGTGTCTGCAAAGGCAAGTTTCACACGCTATCTGCAAAGTTATCCAAGCGGAGCGTTCAGCTTGAATGCGCATTACTACCTCTGCCTCATCGGAAAGGAGCAAAAGGACGAGGAAGCCGTATTGCAACATGCCGGAAAGTTACTGGAATATCTCGATAACCCTTATTCAGAAGAAGCCTTGCTGATGCGCGGAGAAATCTTGTTCAATCGCAAACAGTATGAGCAGGCGCTGGCGGACTACAAGCTGCTACAAGCACGGGCTACGACTGCCGGACGCCGTCAGTTGGGAGCTACCGGCGTATTACGTTGCTCCGTGTTGACGAAAGACGATGTGGAAGTGATACACGCGGCAACCGCCTTATTAGCCGAGACCAAGCTGACGCCGGAGTTGCAGAATGAAGCTCTGTATGCTCGTGCCAAAGCTTATCTGAATCAAAAAGCCGTCAAGAAAGCAATGGATGACCTCAAACTCCTGGCAAAAGATACCCGTACCCCGCAAGGTGCCGAAGCCAAATACCTGTCGGCGCAGCAATTGTACAATGCGGGTGATTATGCCGCCGCCGAGAAAGAGATTCTGGACTTCATCGACCAAAGTACGCCGCATGCTTATTGGCTGGCACGCAGTTTCGTACTTTTGTCGGATGTATACGTTGCCCAGAACAAAAAACTGGATGCACGGCAATATCTCCTGAGCCTGCAACAGAACTACCATGCCGACGACGACATTGAAGGAATGATTGAAGAGAGACTGGAAAAGCTGAAATAAATGAAAATCAAGAATATGAAAAAGATACAATATATCCTCGGAGGGATAGCGTTACTCGTTTGCCCTTCAGGAGTTCACGCCCAGAGGCAAGTGAAAGATTCTACCGTAAACCGGACAGTAATTGTGGAACAGGAATATAGTCCCGATATTCCGGATGCATCCAAAATAAATGTACTGCCCCAGGTAGAGCCTCCTGCCGCCAGTAAAAGAACGGTAGAATACGATGCGACACTGATGCCTGCCGCCAATATTCCGGCAACCACCATGCAAGCTTATACCGGGAAGGAAGTACAGTCCAGGGCACTGCCGGGATATGTCAGATTGGGGTATGGAAATTACGGCAATCTGGACATGCACGCCGATTACCGGTTCATGTTGTCCGATAATGACCTTATCGGCCTGAACTTCCACATGGACGGCAGGAATGGCAAACTCGATTTGCCGGATAACGCCGGTGACTGGAAATCTCATTTCTATCGCAGCCATGCAAATATTGACTACCGCCACCGTTTCAAGAAAGTGGACCTGAACATTGCAGGCAACTTCGGATTGAGCAATTTCAACTTCCTCCCGGGAACGGCCGCCAGCAAACAAAAGTTCACTTCCGGCGATCTTCATTTCGGAGTAAAATCCACCGGCGAGAATCTGCCACTCCAGTTCCGCGCCGAAACCAATATGATGCTCTATGGACGTCAATATGATTTCGGTACATCCGACTCTAAGGAAACTGTTGTACGCACCAAAGCACTGGTAACAGGTGCTCTCTCGGAAGAACAAACTGTCGGCATCGCCTTTGCGATGGATAACGTATTCTATAAAAACAACGGTTTCGAAAATTACACCTCACTCAATCTGAACCCGCACTACCGTTATGAAAATGATGATTGGAAGGTAAACCTGGGTGTACAGATTGACATGGCATTCAATTTTGGAAAGGGGTTTCGGGTAGCACCTGATGTTGCCGCAGAATACAACTTCTCGGACAGCTATGTGCTGTACATGCAGGCCGAAGGCGGCAAACGCCAGAATGACTTCCGCCGCTTGGAAGCTTTCTGCCCATACGGACAAATTATCCCGCAGCCGGATGCTACTTATGAACAACTGAATGCCGCCCTCGGATTCAAAGCCAGCCCCCTGACGGGCTTATGGTTCAATCTCTACGGCGGATATCAGAATCTGAAAAATGATTTATACTTCTCTTATTCGGCAGCAGGGAATTACGAAGCACTCGGTATCGGCCAATGGAATACGAGCAATATTTATGCCGGACTTGAGGCCAGCTATAACTACAAAGACATCCTTGCTTTCTCAGCATCCGGCATCTATCGCAATTGGGATGCTTCCAATGACGGGCCATTCGATACCCCAAATGATGTATTGGCATTCAAACCTGCCTTTGAAGCCGGTTTCCATGTAGACATCCACCCTATACCGTCTGTCTTGGTAAACCTGGGGTACCAGAATATCTCCCGCGAAAAAGTGGAAGGCTCAAAGGCAGACGCTATCAGCAACCTCTATCTGGGAGGAAGCTATGAGTTCTTCAAAAGTATCTCCGTTTATGCACGCGTGAATAATTTATTGAACAAAGATTATCAATATTACTGGGGATACCCAATGAAGGTATTAATTTCATCGGTGGCCTAAGTTTCAGGTTCTAATCTTAAAATCTGAAAAGAAACCGTACAAAAAAGGTCATTTTTGCTAAATTCTCCTTATATTATAAGGTGGGAAATTTGTTTTTTCATACTTTTGCGGGCGAATTTAGTGACATGAGCCACTACAATATAGAAATTTATGCAAAAAAACCTTGTCATTGTCGAGTCTCCGGCAAAAGCAAAAACTATTGAGAAGTTCCTCGGAAAAGATTTCAAAGTCCTCTCCAGCTATGGACATATACGTGATTTGAAGAAAAAAGAGTTCAGTATCGATATCGATAAAGACTTCAAACCACACTACGAAATACCGGCAGATAAGAAGAAGGTTGTAGAAGCTCTGAAAGCCGAAGCTAAAGAAGCGGAAGTAATATGGCTGGCATCCGATGAGGACCGCGAGGGAGAAGCCATTGCCTGGCATTTGTACGAAGTGCTGAAATTGAAGCCGGAACATACCAAGCGTATCGTGTTTCATGAAATCACCAAAAGTGCCATTTTAAAGGCTATCGAACAGCCTCGCAATATCGACATCAATTTAGTAGATGCACAGCAGGCACGCCGCATACTGGACCGCATTGTCGGTTTCGAACTTTCGCCTGTCCTATGGAAGAAGGTTAAGCCCGCTCTTTCCGCCGGTCGTGTTCAATCCGTATCCGTTCGCCTCATCGTAGAACGCGAACGGGAGATACAAGCTTTTCAAACGGAAGCTTCCTATCGGGTAACAGCCATATTCCTTGTACCCGGCACTGACGGTAAACCGGTTGAAATGAAAGCCGAGCTGGCAAGACGCATCAAGACGAAAGCTGAAGCACAGAAGTTTCTGAAAAGCTGCCAGTCTGCCACATTCACCATCAGTGACATCAATACACGTCCGCTGAAAAAAAGTCCCGCCGCTCCGTTCACAACCTCCACCCTGCAACAGGAAGCTGCCCGCAAATTAGGGTTCACGGTAGCGCAAACCATGATGATTGCACAAAGGCTCTACGAAGCAGGACAAATTACCTATATGCGTACCGACTCCGTTAATCTATCGGAACTGGCAGTTAACAGCAGCAAGATGACCATTACGGAAATGATGGGCGAACGCTACGTATATCCCCGTCACTTCGCCACCAAGACTAAAGGCGCACAAGAGGCTCACGAGGCCATACGCCCTACTTATATGGAAAACGCCAAGATAGAAGGCACTCCGCAGGAAAGAAAATTATACGACCTTATATGGAAGCGTACGATAGCCTCTCAAATGGCCGATGCAGAAGTAGAGAAAACGACTGTCAGCATCAGTATCAGCAATGAGGCAGATACCTTCAACGCAACAGGAGAGGTTGTGAAGTTTGACGGCTTCCTACACGTATACCGTGAATCTCTCGACGACGATGTCGAGCAGGAAGATGAAACCCGCCTGTTACCTCCGTTGAAAAAAGGGCAAGCCTTGCAACATCAGGACATCACCGCTACAGAACGCTTTACGCTACATCCACCCCGCTATACCGAGGCAAGCCTTGTACGCAAATTGGAAGAGTTGGGAATCGGACGCCCGTCTACCTATGCGCCTACCATTTCTACTATTCAACAACGAGGTTATGTAGAGAAAGGTGAAAAGGCAGGTGACGAGCGTAAATACAACGTACTTTCACTGCAAGATAATCAAATGACAGACGTCACCCAAACGGAAATCACGGGAGCCGAAAAAGCAAAATTGATGCCAACCGATACCGGCACGGTAGTCAACGACTTCCTGATGGAGTATTTTCCAAGCATACTTGACTACAACTTTACCGCCAACGTTGAAAAGCAATTCGACGAAATAGCGGAAGGAGAGAAAAAATGGACTCTGATTCTGAAGGACTTCTATCAGGGTTTTCATCCGTCTGTAGAAAGTACTCTCGCGACCAAAAACGCCCACAAAGCCGGTGAGCGAATCTTAGGTACGGACCCGGGCAGCGGCAAACAAGTTTCTGTAAAAATCGGCCGCTTTGGTCCGGTTGCACAAATAGGTACGGCAGATGATTCCGTGAAGCCTCGTTTCGCCCAGCTCAAAAAAGAAATGTCCCTTGAAACAATCACCCTTGAAGAAGCATTGGAACTGTTCAAACCTGCCTCGTACATTAGGCGAATACGAAGGCAAAACGGTAACAGTCGGCACAGGACGTTTCGGGCCTTATGTTTACAATAACAGCATGTATGCTTCACTTCCCAAAACAATGGATCCAATGGCTATCACCCTGGATGAAGCCATACAACTGATACTAAACAAAAAAGAGGCGGAAGCTAAAAAACATATCAAGAAATTTGATGAAGAGCCTGATATGGAAATCTTAAATGGCCGCTATGGACCTTACATTGTCTACAAAGGCAGTAATTATAAGATTCCTAAAGATATCATTCCACAAGACTTAAGCCTGGATGCTTGCAGGGAGATTATCAAAATACAAAGTGATCCCGATGCTCCGAAAGCCAAACGCGGCAAATATACAAAGAAGAAGAAGCAATAATAAGACCGAGGCTGCATCAGGAACATATGAAATCACAGGTTCCGGATGCAGCCTCATTCTTTTATAAAGCGCCCTTTACATTCTGTCAGGCACTTCTATTCCGAGCAGTCCCATACCCAGACGCACCACT